>BQNB010000985.1:35466-145779 GCA_026074375.1 Tanacetum coccineum
TCAATATATTTTCAAGCTAACCACGTATATTACCATCGACAACTTAATTTATATGAAGTGTAAAGCACAATTGATCATCCATAGATACAGATACGTTTGCATAACTAAAATATATAAAACTTGATAATCGTGTTTTTGTTTTTTTTAAACACTTAAATTTTTTTTATACATTTTTTTTATTTTCATTCCAATTTCCAAGTCACATCACAAACTCCACCTAAACACATCAGATATAAACACATTTAGAAACAATAAATAAAAAATACTTTTTAATTATTATATAATACCATGTAACACCGGTATTGTTAATATTTGTACCATTGATTTTAACACACGTCAAAAACTTGAACAACAACGTAACTGAACAACTTTTTAAATACAAAACAAAGCACAAAAAACATATCATATATTGGTTGTTTGAAAGTGGTGTATGCCCTAGATAAAGTGGTGCAGTATCTAGAGAAAGTGGTGCATGCTAAGTAGCATGAGACTCATACACTGGCACCAAGTCAACGGTAAGTGATGGTCCGCTAGCGTCTGACTCGGAGGTGTAGGTAACGGTAGCGAGGGATGAAGACTAAGACATGTTGCTGTAAATAACTCAAATCTCAAATCGATAAAACTTGATCCATGGTTTTTGGATTATTTGTTAAGAGTTCATGATGATTTAGAAGAAACTGTTGATGGTAGCTATATATGTATACCAGATAACATGGTTGTTCCTTTCATTGATGAATGTATCATTGGTGACTTTGGCTACACACTTTATGAGAAGCAAAACGATATAGAGTAATTTATTCTCATTCTTTTATAGTAGTAATGCTACATCCGTGCAAGAAGTTATAAACCTCCTCAGACTAAGACACCCAGCCAACCTGAAGAAGTCAGTGTGCAATATTAAGAGTCCACCAAAGCGAGACAGCCACACAGCCCTAACAACAAACAATTTTAAAAAAACTCAAAAAATATGATCAACACTAAAATACAAAAAAGGGGACATATCCTGGAATGAAGCCCATAAGGAAAAACCTTAATTGGCGTGATGGTGAATATTTGGTATAACATTTAAGTCTCTGAATATCACCTTGAGTATTCGGTATAACATTTAAGTTTCTAAAAAATGTAATTAAAACAAGTTTTAAAGCCTCACGAACCTCCACATGAGCATCAGTTACAAAAGTTCCACCAAGATCAAAAAAAGCCTAGGGAATACCAATCTCAATAATAGATGGATGAGAAATCATTACCTCACTATTTAGATTTAAAAGATGGAATAACCAAAAGAAGCATTGATTCTTAATTGTATTCGATTAATAAAGATAAAGGTTACTCTAAATCCCCTTTTACAAGATAAAAGGTTACTCTAAATCCCCTTTTACCTTTTCGCACTATTTATAAACAAAAAATAAGAAGTTACTATAATCCACTTGGCAAGATACCAATGGGCCAACACATCACCAAACAAATTGAAACTTGAAAAGATAAGTTCAAACGCTAAAAGCTAAGCCTAATACGTAGCCCACTTCCAACTACTTATATGACAACATACAATAACAATTTGCAAAAAAAGGACATTCTTAAAAAAATCATCAAATGTTGCATTTGTTAATATTTAATATACGGCATAAATATATTGTATTGTGTTCAACTAAAATAATATACTCCGTAGTTAATTGTCATTCACGATATATTTTCAAGCAATCGTACATATTACCATCCAACACTTATTTTTTCAATATTTTTCAATAAACTATAATGCACGATTAATGATACCTGGTTATGTTTAAATGGAACAAAATATATTACCTTTAATACATTTAAAAACCCAAAATACTGTCACGTTATGTTGTATGCCACAATTTTTGCATTTTAGGACTATAACAATATAAAACATGAAACTGACAATAATACAACATAAAACACCAACATATAATTACTTAAACAAAATACATTGATCTTCATTATCAACCATAGAGTTTTTTACGACAATCTCGACTCATTTTTAAACGTTTAACACTTCAAAAAATCATCCTTAGCAACATCATTTTTGTAAAGAATTCCATTTTCATCTAACCTTATTATATCTGGGGAAAAATACAAATAAGGATCACCGTCTACCTTGTAATCTTCAGCATCATTAAAACGTTCTTTCATTACTACATCAGGCATCAAATTATCTGTAACACCTTCTGCTTTCACATCATAATCTTCATTAATCGCCATCAAGTCACCAACAACTGGTGCGATGTGAAGTTCATTTAAACATGAGTTGTCTTGAATTTGAGGTAAAACAATATGGCATTCCCAGAAGATAAAGCTACGAATGCGTTTCTTAGATACGAAATCAGTTACTTTATGAGAATATAAAATATTAAAGTTAAAACGACATTTAACAAAAAAGTCAAACATACGTATGAAAGTAAGAGTGACCTTTTTTGGCACAACCACATCCACAAATTTAGCATCGCTATTTGAAACCTTTGTTTCAAGTCTATTAACTTTCGTTACGCACTCATAATCATACTTACCTCTCGAAATATGCATTTCCGTTTGAGAATCTTTTGTTTGCATTTTGGGTAATAGAAACAAAACGTAATTGTGTGAATAACAAAATGTCATGAACACACATTTAAATAGATTAAAATTTATAACCGTTTTCCCACCAAAACATTTTTCAAATTTTTACAAGCTATATCATAACTTCGTGCAAATCATCAAATATTTAAAATACGTGAAACCGTTTTTTATTTTAATATTAAATATAAATAGTTCCATATACAATTATAAGCAACCTAAATTGAGCCACGCTATATTTTTAATAACTATAAACTAAAGCAATTATACTGGTAACTCAAAACATAAAATAATGTTTAACAAATTAACTCCTAATCTACTACTCATTATCCAATAGTCAACAGTCAAATTAACATAACTTAGCCATCTAATAGTTTGCTAATTGTAAGGTTGATAATATATCTCATCATCAGGTAGGATATCAGATGTTATAGCTCGTACATAATCCTGAAAACATAATTACAAATATTAACACGCATTACGATTTTTTATGTGTCAGTAACCATGGAATGATACCTCATATTTCATTGTAACCTACCAATCTTCATCTTCTTCTGACGAATCATATGTAACCTATATCAAAGATCAACAAATTATAGATAGTTAAATACTTTTCATTAGATATTGAATTATTTTACTGCATTTAAAACTATATTCATAATAATATACATACTTACCTCATCTTCGGACACTAAATCGATAACTTTATCCCATTCCCAGTAAATCAAATTGGTTTCCTTTGCCCATGTTTAAGTTTCATTTTTTTTCACGATTGTTAACGTATATCGAGTGCCATACTCAGATTTTATTAGCCATGTCAGAATCCAAATATGCTTCACCATATTTCAACAAAGTATCCTAAAACACATATTACAAAGATTAGAACGACAAATTATAATAATAATAAATAGAAAATACAAATATAACTTCTTATTCGTTTCAAATTTTCATCCATCATAAATAACCTACAAATGTCAATATAAATTGACTCATAATCCAAATTTTGCGTAAAACAACATAATAAAAAAGTGTGACTATAAATTACTAACCTTATTACAAAACGAAGGTTCATTTACCAGGTTGATGAACATACAAGAAGCATTTAATTTTGATACCTGTATTTTACAAAACATTTAAACTAATTAATAGTTAAACAATATGCTTTACATTATTAAAATAATGTATAGTATATCCATGAATAAACCTAAAGATAAAGATAAGCATACCTCTAGTGATATATTTAGACGATGTATTGGATTGTGTTTTTAGAAGGATAAATCAACCGTTGATATATGAGCTAAATAAAATAATCATTTATATGTAATAGCAACTACCCACTACAAATTACAAAAAAGGGATATAAACTACCCACTACCTTCTAATTTATATATACATTGCTGATTTGAATTATAAAAAATATTTATAATTTCTAACGCCAAATATAACTGTTTTGAATATATTGCTGATGCTGATGATTAATCTTCTGATTTATACATACATCTATATTGCTGATTTGAAAAATAAAAACTATTTATAATATGTGACGCCACATACCTTATTCAATACTACAACAGACAATATTATTTGCACAACCATTTTGAATCACGTTATACATAAGTTTTTAATCACTAATACAGCGAAGTTAGATAAACTTTAAGTCCAAAGTCATATATTTATGAATTGAATTTGTGAATTTAAAATAATATATTTATCTTTTTGGCCACAAACAAATTAATTTCCTACCCAAATAAACATATTATAAAAATATAATATATTGACAGTTAACACATATTTTTTTACTAATAAAAAAATAATAAATCACAGATTTTGAAATTCCAAGAACCACCACCCCAACCGCCTATAAAATATACTATATTTCATATCATTCATTTCTTAAATCAAATTAATGTTAACCTAATCAAAATAAACTACACATCAATATTATCACATACCTTTATTAACATAGTACTTTCACAATGTGTAAGTTTGGAGTAATGTACTTCTAGGCGAATAACGACTATATTAACATAGTACTTTCACATTGTGTCTCAGTTTGCTTTGCTATGGATAAATTAGAAGTAATTTTAGTCTTTAATATAACATTATTATTTGTTTTACATTTACAATGAGCATGTTCAATGCTATATGTTGGCCATCATTATTTAGTTGGACTTTTGAGTTATGTACTTATTATATTGTAATCAAACAATGAACTTGCATACTGAATAACTACATAACTCAAAAGTCCAAGTAAATTATAATGACCTATTTGTCATATATTATATGAGAGTAAGAATCCAATGAAAAGTAAATTAAAAAAGCGTTTGGTACGTAGGGCTCAGACTAAATATTTAGGGTTGGATAAATTTTAAGAGTAACAACCATTTCGAATCACGTTATACATAAGTTTTTAATCACTAATACAGCAAAGTTAGATAAATTTTAAGTCCAAAGTCATATATTGTGGGCCCATCTATTTTGGGAGAGAGAGTAACAATTTTGGGTATATCCTTATGTTACACACGCGGCTTATAACTTATATATCGTAAGGTCATAAACCTAAATGTTTAGTTTAGTCATACTGATAAATGACTATAAGAAACATGAATTGAAAAATATTAATGTTAGATTAAGTGTAATTTTTAGACAATAATTTTGGGATGAACCAAAAAGGAAAGATGAACAATAATTTTGGGACAGAGAGAGTAACAATTTAATGAGAAGTATTCAAATAACACAACCCGCCTATTATATAACAAAGTACTCATAACTAACAGAAACACCCTGACCCCAAGTATGTTTTGGCACCGTCCATAGTCCAGCCCATAAGGAATACATCTAGTAATAATTCTGGCCAACTTGGACACCAATTAGAGTATAGAGGAATCAATAATCTAACATTTAGCTTTTATCTACAAATTATACAACCAATATGGTTAAATGGTACTCATATGAACATATTTTACTGGTTTGGATAATCTCCCAATAATATACACATGAGACCCACATCAACTGGGTCTTGGATATGTTGGCACCATTCTTCCACCACAAACGCTTAGTTGACAAGTAAAAGGAGGGCTATTTTGATATTGACCTGATTTCAATCCGAACTCCAGACTAATTAGCTCAATTGTGATAGGTACTAATTTCCTAGGGCTTGATCCTTGGGGAAGGATATAGTTGGCATCAAAAGATGCATTGGATCAGGATGTTCCCACTGTTGTTATATTTAATGTCATATAATTTACTTCTTCATAAACATTTACATAATACACTAATCTTCAATTGTTGAAATACAAAAATAAAAAATTTATTCCCAACATCTCTAACGTTATACCTAAGTTTACATTACACACACATTTCAATTTACAAAAAAAGTAAACATAATACTAACATGAAAATACTATAATATATGAGATTCATATATAAAGAGAAAATTCTATTATTGCCCCACCAACAAAAGGTGTCCACGTTACTTGTGTATTTGTAGAAGACACATTGTTTTTTAGCAAGTAACACCTACACTTTTAGTGGATGGGGCAAAAATAAAACCGTATATAAAAGACACACAATAATAAAATGTATAATTATTGCATTAAGAGTTACACCAAAAATGAAAATTTGAATGTATCACTATTTATCACTACAAAAATTGCTTTGCGTGGGTATTCTTCTATTTAGGGGGTGTTTGACTAAGCTTATGAGTTGGGCTTATCCTTATGTTACATACGCGGCTTATAACTTATATATCGTAAGGTCATGGACCTAAATGTTTAGTTTAGTTCATAGTGATATATGACTATAAGAAACATGAATTGAAAAATATTAATGTTAGATTAAGTGTAATTTTAGGACAATAATTTTGGGACGAACCGAAAAGGAAAGATGAACAATAATTTTGAGACACAGAGAGTAACAATTTAATGAAAAGTATTCAAATAACACAACCCGCCTATTATATAACGAAGTACTCGTAACTAACAGAAACACCCTCAAGTATGTTTTGGCATCGGCCATAGTCTACCCCACAAGGAATACATCTAGCAATACTTCTAGCCGACTCGGACACCAATTAGACTATATAGGAATCAATAATCTAACATTTAGATTTTATCCATAAATTATACAACCACTATGGTTAAATGGTACTCATATGAAGATATTTTACTGGTTTGGATAATCTCCCAATAATATACACATGAGACCCACATCAACTGGGTCTTGGATATGTTGGCACCATTCCCCCACCACAAACGCTTAGTTGATCGGTAAAAGGAGGGCTATTTTGATATTGACCTGATTTCAATCCAAACTCCAGACTAATTAGCTCAACTGTCATAGGTACCAATTTCCTAGGGCTTGATCCTTAGAGAAGGACCTAGTTGGCATCAAAAGATGCATGGGATCAGGATGATCCCACTGTTGTTATAGTTAATGTTATTGATAACGCTCAAATTATACATGTTTCTATATGCGTTATCTATGCTTTTATGTATATTTATTGGTTAAATATAAGAACTTTTGGTATAGAATCGAGTATATTTTCTATTGTAGGTGCATGTGACGTGTTGCGGAAGAATACAAGAAGATATGAAACTTAAACGAAGAAATAACTCAAACTGAAAGCTTCCCGACACATGTTCACTGTTTTTGCCATAACTCGGTCATACAGACTCCGTTTGAGTTGGTTCAAGAGGCCACAGATTGAGAATTCAATTATCTATAATATGGAAAAACATTCAAGAGCTTTAATGCCCCCAAAATAGCCAGTTTTATAAAGAAAAACATCGCACTTTATGAGATACATTTAATTCACGAATCTGGCTCAAAATCCATCAACATACATCCCCAACTTAGTCCCCAAGTAATATCTAGCCTATAAATACCCTCCTTATATGCTTAGGATGAAATCATCTTATCATATATCATACACATACAATTCACAAGAAGAGAATCTAAGAAAACTGACAAAGTACGCCGCACAATTTACATTATGCGTCGCACTTTTCATCATTGCTAAGTATGCCAAACAAACTTCTTTGTGCGTCGCACTTCCTATCATAGTTAAAAATAATAAATGGAATTAAATGCAACCCGCATTAACACCCAAAGTGCGCCGCACTTTTTATGAAGTGCGCCGCACTTTTGACTCCTCACAGCCTATAAATAGCGATCAATTTCCAAGCCATTGGATATCATTCTCACACACTTCTACACACATCTCCCATCAATCCTCATCATCTAATCATGAATCTTCAAGTGTGGTGACAACACATTAAGGGTTCGGGTCGATTGTAATTGATATCTTGGATTATCGAATAGTTTTCGTTTGGGAAAACTAAGTATCGAATCGTTGAACTTGTAATCATTTGGTATAATTTCTATAACTCTTTTAATATGAAGTTTTCTAGAATTTATAAAATTGTTATGATCTTCATTTCTTTGATTATGAAGTAGTCTTTTTATGTTTGTTTAGGCAATATGTGATCTTAGATATGGAGCGTTTAGATATGTGTTTATTGAATTAGTAAAACATATTTTATACAAGAATATAGGCCGAAAGGGTTCTTTCTTTTCTTATTGTGTTTAATCATATCCCACACTTAATATACTTGGTTAGTCAAAGACTTTAAAAGGCGAAAGGATTTAGTGATATCAATCACTATAAATGTACTTATATATTTTAAAAGGTCGAGAAGGTTTGAGCTTGTGATATCTTAATCTACACTTGAAACTCATAACTATCCTAAAACACATTCATTGTCTTAGTGATCATTTCCTAAACAAACATACTTTAATTCCTTGCTTGAATCATCTCTTAATTGCTATATGCATGATTTGGTTAATTTGATCCATGACAATCATTTTATCCTTTGCACCTTAGTTACAAACTGTGAAAACTTCAATTCCTATAGAATGACCTGGACTTACCTAAGCTATAGTTTACACGAACGGGTATACTTCCTGAGTGTTATGTTTTTTGTAAAAATTGGTATTTCTAGTTATTATAAATTTAAAGCTTGTGAAAACACACATCAAGTTTTTGGCGCCATTACCGAGGAATTGTTTAAGTTATTATAGTTTGTTGCTTATTTCTTGTGCTATTTTGTTTCACAAAAAATTTTCAAACTTACCTTACCGTTTTCTGGCAAACGGAACCCAAAAATCATTTTTCCTTCATGATGTACGCCGCATATCCTATTTGTGCGTCGGTTTTCCAAACAACTCAGGAAGTACGCCGTACTTTACCCAAGTATGCCGCACTTTCTGCAAATTTTCACAAACAACATCTTATTTCAAAAACAAAAACTGTTAGGAATACGAAAGTATCAGTCACTTCTATTAGAATAGCTCGTTTAGTAATATTTGGAAACTTAGGTAACTAAGTAGGCTAGTATAACCAAAGCCCAATAAAGGCCCATTAAGCCCACGTTGGGACTAGGGTTACAACCGACCAAAGTAGTATAAATACCCTCTCCAAGATGTGGAGAGGGTGTTGGTTGAGTGTTAGTTCATTATTTCATAATCTAATATTGCATTTTCCTTTTCATCTCTTTCTCTCTTAAAACATTCAGCCAACCTTCCCTCCTCCTTTCTTGTTATTATTTTCATATGTATGTGTAAGGATTTCTAGTATTCTACAATTGGTATCAAGAGCCATGGGGTGGTATGTCTTTGTTTTTGTGTTCGTGTAAGATTTTCCCTATTTCTACTCGTTCTATTTCTTTTCCTTTTTGATTCGTATCTTCTTTATACACAAAAGGTCTATATACTTTGGTATTTAGTTCTAGTATCTTAGATACACAAGTGTTTAAGCTTTTATCAATGAAAAATTTTCATTTTTGTGCTTATTTTGGTTCAAAAGCTTTTTAGAGTCAAAATCTTGATTTCAATTTTTTTGTCTCAAAATTCATAAAGCTTGCATTTTTATGGTTCTACTAAGCTTAGAATTACTGGAAGTACAAGAGTTTTTGGGTAAAAACATCAAAAAGTGGGTCTTTTAGTGTTTTCAATTTTGAAATGAAATATTCCTTGTATACACAAGGCGATTTAGTCCCTTGTAGTTGGAACTGAAATAGTCCCAGTCTAAGCAAGGCGATTTAGTCCCTTGTAGTTGGAAGCAAAATAGTCCTCTGGTTAAGCAAGGTGATTTAGTCCCTTGTAGTTGGAACCGATTTAGTCCTAAGCAGTGCAAGGCGATTTAGTCCCTTGATAGTTGAAGGCGATTTAGTCCCTTTCCAGTCAAAGGCGATTTAGTCCATTTGCAGTAGAAGGTGATTTAGTCCCTTTTATAGTGCAAAGCGATTTAGTCCTTTTTTAGTAGAAGGCGATTTACTCCATTTGCAGTAGAAGGCAATTTAGTCCATTTTATAGTGCAAGGTGATTTAGTCCTTTTCTAGTAGAAGGCGATTTAGTCTAATTTCTAGTGGAAGGCGTTTTAGTCCGTTTTCCTGTTGAAGGCGATTTAGTCACTTTGCAAAGGTGAAATAATCTTTAGACTAAGACAATTTAAGACTATTTGGACTTAGGAACTTTAATACAACTTGGACTCAAACTAAGAACTCAAATTTTAATTATACGGTTTTTTCTTTTATAGAATTGTAAAATCCCGTGTATTTATAAAAACCTAAAACACTTAAAACCAACTCACTTGAACACAATTTCTACTTATCACCATCAATCAAAAGTAATTCTCAAAACATACCAATTAAGAAAAGATGTCTACTCTTGCTGAATACATGATTCTATTCGGTGCTGACAATCATCCACCTATGCTGGACAAAGCCTTATATAATTCTTGGAAAAGTAGAATGAAATTTGTATATGTAAAACCTAAGCATATGGAATGATGATCCTTGAATCATGAGCAATAGGTCCACTGCATTGGTCCACTATGAAGAGAAATGGTGTGACCCGGAACGAAGAAGTAATGATGAATTGGTCTACAACTAAAAAGAATTGCAAGCTATTGTGTATCTAAAGGAAAACAATATCATTCTAAAAGGTTCTCCCACCACATATTCATGCTCTAGTGATCCATCACGAGAGTAGCTAAGATTGCGTATATGGGCTAGATCAAACTAATGCTAGGTACTTCACTGACGAAGCAAGAAAGGGAATGAAAGTTATATGATGAATTTGATAAATTACTCATTTAAGGGAGAATCACCGTCACTCGTGGGGGGTTTTTTTTTTGTTTTTATTTGAGGTTTGCTTAGCTCATCAATGACATGAACGTTCACCATATGAATGTGTAGCATTTCAGATCAATACCATTCTTAAATAGTCTGCCCCATCGAGTAGGAGCAAGTTTGTCACAGATGTCAAACTAGTATGAAGATCCTAGATATTACCAATTTTGATCAACATCATGTTATCTTCAGTCACATGAACTTCATGCTAATAAGTTCATCTTTTGGCGTGAACGACATCAAGATCCTCTTGAGCACTAGTGCTATTCTAAATTTTAAATAAGTTTAATTTAACAGAACTTCCGCATCATTACACAACCATCATATTCTACAACAATCCTTATTTCAGCAACAAGTTTCCTTCATCGCAGTCTCAGTCATAATATGAGCAGTTCCTCCGCTCAGCAATACTCTACTACTTATTCCATCACCATCACTTGCAATTTCATATCCACCACAGCACTCAAATCCTTATTCCTCCATGATTTTTCATGATGCTTGTCCTCAACCACAATCCGTTCCACAGATTGAATATCCTGTCTTCATAGTTAACCAACAATCACACATTGCTGAATTCCCTCAGATTCATTCAGGCCTTGCAGTTCCTGTGCTCAATAAAGGAGATGATCCTATTGACGCAATTAACAAGATGATGTCATTCTTGCCAATTTGTCTCACTCACTTTCCATCACCATAACCAGTTGAGAAACTCCTTTAACCCAAGACAACAGGTAATAATTAATGATAGGAGAGTGACTGTTCAACCATTTCAAGGAAGAACCAATTCTTATACTGCTGGTGCATCTGGTTCAAGGGTTAATACTGCTGGTTTAGGAGGTAGGAATTCTAGTCAACAACGTGTGGTGAAGGTTTCCAACGGCCAAGGAGAGGTGTCAATGCAGGCAATGCAACGCAACCAAAAAGGAAAGAGATGTTGCTTGGTACAAAGGAAAAAGATTCATCTGGTTGAAGCTCAGGGGAATGGGTAAAGTCCTCATGGGAAAAGTTGAATTTTCTCGTAGACCCTGTATCTTAATGCCCAGTCACAAACAGTCGATCATCACACACATGCTGCTTATCAAACCGATGATCTGGATGCCAATGCTCCGACTGTGATGACTTATCCATGGCCAAAGTTCTTTGAATTGGCAAATTTGTCTTGCTATGGTTTTCAATGTGCTAGCAGAGGGGTTAAAAAAAAAAAAAATACCCCCCCCCAAAAAAAAAAAAAAAAACAAAAAAAAATTTTTTATTCCAAACAATACTCATAACAATCTTTAATCAAAGTGTGCATGAACAAAGAATACTGTATTTCATGTACATTCTGATATTATTGAACATCCAACAAGAGTTTATCACAAGTGATAGTAACATCATTCCGTATTCTCAATATCTGATTAAATCACAAAATCTAGTTGTACAGGATACCAATTCTTTTGCACAACAAGATGCTATGATTTTGTCTATGATAACATAAATGTTTGTAAAAGTAACTGATATAAATAAGGTCAATGAGGAACATTTAAATGCCAATAAATCCTTATCTGCTGAGCTTGAAAGGTATAAAGAACGAGTTGAATTGCTAAAAGAAAGACGGAATATAGATTTAAGTACTAGAGAGAAGCTAATATTAGAAGATGTGATTAGGGAGAAAAATGAACAGTTTGCGGATTTAAACAAGGAGATTAATTTTCTTAAACAAACCCTTTCGGATCAATTAAAAGAAAAGGAATCATCAACAAAAACATTTACTGTTTTCAAAATGAGGCCAAAGAAAAAGAAGCTAGGAATATTGATAAAGAGATTGTTTTAGAAAAGAAAGTCAAATAATTGGATAACATTGTTCATAAGATGGGTCAATCCACCCAAACTGTGCATATGCTCACGAAACCACAAGTTTTCTTTGATAATAACACGAATCAAGCTTTAGGTTTTCAAAATCCTCTATGTCTTAAGAGAGCTCAGCAGATTTGGCCAATGTTGTATGATGGCGATGTTATTGCTAAGGGAACAAGTTTGATTTATATCCCTGATTCTAACAAAACTTTGATACTTGCTGAAGAAAGTCGATCAAAAATGAATTTGAAATAAAGTGATCCAGAAGTTGAGAAACGTAAGATTAAACTAGTTGATTGTGCAGTTTTAAATCAGTTGTCTTTAGATTTTAGTAATCGATGTGTTCCACAAACTGAATTATCTTCTGAACAAGCCTTTTGCTCTCTAAAGTCTTTGACTTCTTCAGACCCTAGTTCTTCTTGTAGACCCACCAAAGTTGAGGTTCCGAATGAACTTCCTAAAGTCAGCATGGTAAATACGAGTTTGAAGAAACTCAAGCGCCATCTTGCTGATTTTGATGTGGTTGTCAAACAAAGGACTACGCCCACAGCCATCATTGAGGGCACGTGGGAGTTTGAACATACAAAAGCTTGTTTTAGGGATCAAATAATTCTATTTTTAAAAGTACTGAAGGACTTATTTAATACATTCGACCAATATTTAATTGATGAACTTTCAAAAGTCCAAAATGTCTTTAATCAAATAGAACAGGCTGTGGAACAACATCGTTTAGAATCTAAAAGTTTTGAAATTCAACAAAGACAAATTTTAACTAAAAATGATCAACTTTTGGATCAAGTCCTGTTTCATGATATCATGAATGTTGTTGTGAATAATTATGTGAATGTGAATTCATTTGTTGCCATGAAAGATTACATGAATATGTCTGATATGTTTGTTGAAAAATGTCAAAAGTGTCTGGAACTTGAAACTGAGCTGGTCAAAAAGGATAAAGTCATTAATGATCTTTCAACACGATTTTCGAATCTTGAAAAACATTGCATTTCTCTCGAAGTTAATTCATAACTTACTCAAGAAGTTTTTCAAATTGAAAATTCATGTGTCAATCAGAATAATCCTGAAATTCACGATTTCTTTGAAACAAATGATTTGAAAGCTCAGCTTCAAGAGAAGGACACTACAATCAACAAGTTGAAAGAGAATGTTAAGGATTTGCGAAAGAACCCTGATAGGGTTAAGAAATAATATGATGCGGTTGAGACAATCAATATTGAGCAAAGAAATTGTGCATCTGAAACAGATTTTTAAAGACCAGTTTGACTCGATTAAAAAGTCGCGTGTCTCTGATAAAGAACACAATGATTCTTTAGTTGCTCAAATAAACTTCAAATCTGTAGCAAATGCTGATTTACAAGAAAAGGTTTTAGCAATTGAAGCTTTGGAAAATGAATTGAAAATAATTAAAGGAAAACATGTTGTTGATTCTGTTGCACCAAAACCAAAGGCCATCACTATTGCTCCAAACATGTTTAAAGTAGCAGTTGAGCCTCTACCCCCCAAATTAATCAAAAACAAGGAAGCACATATAGACTATATTCACAAATCTAGGGAAAATGCAAATATACTTCGGGAATTAGTAGAAGAAGTTAGAGCATCAAACCCTTTAGATGGTGAGTTAGATTTGGCCTATAAGTATGTTGAACGCATTCAGGAAGAGTTAGTCTATGTCCATGATACCTGCCTTTGTTTAGCTACACCAAAAGAGAGACTCATTGCTTTCACTCAAAAGAACAAGGACTCCAAAACTAAGCCTGCAAACCCAGTCATATCATCACAACATAGGGAGAAACTAGTTGTTGGTACCCCTAAGAACAAACGTAAGAAAGTTAGCTTTGCTGAACCTATTGTATCCTCAAGCAACATTCATAAACATGTAGAGTCATCTAAGACATCTAATTCTAACAAGCCTGTGTTGCTCTCTACAGGACTGAAGAGTTCTACTAAGGTTTGCCGATCACAGCCTTCACGCAATAAAAAGAATGATAGGATCCCGCAACCTCAACGTAGCAACTTCCAGAATAAAGTAGAAGCCCAACATAGGAATGTCACTTTAAGTGCTAATAAAAAGAATCATGTTAAAACCTCTGTTTGTGATGCAAATGTTAAGCGTACTATGTTGAATGCGAATTCTGAGTTAATGTGTATGAAATGCAATCAATGTATGTTTGATGCTAATTATGATGCTTGCTTTCTTAAATATGTTTCTGATATGAATGTTCGGTCAAAATCTAAGTCTGTTAAGAAACCTAAAACAAAAGAAGTATGGAAGCCTACAGGACATGCGTTTACTAAAATTGGATTTCAATGGAGACCTACATACGTGCCCTTTAACTAGGATTACCACCACTAAGGAAGTGCCTCTTAGGAAAACCATCCCTCTTGCAGTAACTGAACAAACACATGTAGCAACTAGGATTTACACAAGGAAACCCAATGTGCCCATAATTGTTGGTTTTAATAGAAAATCTAAGGTTGCAAAATCTTTACTTTCTAACAAAATGGAACCCGGTACATCTCGGGGATCCAGTAATTTAGATATTCCATCTTCTTTAATTGATCAATGCAGGTGGTCCAAATTGTTCTATGGTATTTAGACTCCGGTTACTCAAAGCATATGATCGAAGACCGCTCTCAGCTCACCAACTTCGTCGCCAAGTTTCTTGGTATAGTAAAGTTTGGTAATGACCAGATTGCGAAGATCATGGCTAAAGGTGATTATAAAGTAAAAGAAGTATAAGAAGGAATAATAGGCTTGAAAACACAGTTCCTTCCATTTTTCCAGAATTCAACATTCACAAGTAAACACAAAACTTTTCCTCCACTGGGGCTGAGCATATCCCTGATAGTTTCCGTCTCCTATTTTTGTTGCTAAGTGATGAATGTTGTTTCGCTTGGCAGTTTATGGTTGTTGTTGTGGTTATTTGTTGTAGTTTATGGATTGTTTTGTAGGTGTTCTTTGGTTTGTTTTCCCCATTTCCTTTATTCTTTAACCATTCTACACCCTACCCTGAACTGATTGTCTCGAACCAGTTCACGGGCCATGTGATTGCCTCATGCAAGGTGCATGCTTTTGAAAAGTATATTTCCTTTGATTCTTCATGAAACCCCTAATGTACTTTTAATCTTCTACTTTCAGTGGACACTAATTCGGAACACATCAGAACTAGTTCGTGGAAACGATTACTGTAACCTCATATCATCTCCTTCAGAGTCAAAAGATCCAAAGTTTCTTGTTCCATCCTTTGATTTCATTGCTAGGGCCAGTATTTCGGTAGCATCATAGCTTTACGATGCTCTAAGGATCTAATTATGCATTTAGCAATCCAAAGTCTGAACATTATTCGCGTTCCACCAGTTAAGAAACGACCCTCGAACGTGCACATAGCAAACTTTCCACTTTTGGTCATCTTCAGCACATTGCAAATTTCAAACACTGCTCCATCTTTCGAACCAACGTTTCAGTCCGAAAAAAACCCGACTAAAGAACGCCTACAGGTTCCCCTTTGCAAGAGTGAGGCTTGCCATTCATAAATGATCTTATAACGAACATCCATGCACATCTGGTACCAACAGTTCCTCCATATTTGTTGATTCTGGATCCACCGCATTGTTTGAGTCAGCTCTAGGTCTTTTCATATTTTTCATGCTTGGCCACACGCATTTCCCAACTTCCTAACAGATTTCTTCTATATCTCCTGGCGGCATATTCGCAACATACGTAACCCAATTCGTTATAGAATTTGAAAAGGGTATGCAATTCATACACATGTAAATAATGGGGAATGATATAAATAATCATAAATTAATCAGAATAGTCAATATTTATATAATTGACCGATAGAAATAGGTAATGATATGTCCAAAGATAGACGTAAGAGATCGAATTTAAACCAAGTATTATATATATAGGATTATATATAATGCAATAATGACAATCAGAAAAGTAAGTAATGATCGGGGAATACGCGTGCGTGGATATCGAATAAGCGATGAAGGATTCTGTATTTAAAAATGAAAGAAAATAAAATCTTTAAACTTTGTGGTTATAGACTAGGTTTTGAAAATGACCCAGTTCCCTATAACCTTGGCTCTGGTACCATCTGTAACACCCCCAAAATCGGATACGCAGCGGAATGGTAACATTGGGGTGCTACGTCAAGTACAAAATCAAGATATAGGAAACGACCTTAAAAGGACGTTTAAGATAAGATTTCATTCGATGCCATAGCAAAATATCAGAATTTATACATTAGGTCCCATATGTTTTAAAAGTCATAAACATTTCCACATACATTTTTAATTAAACAAGCTTCATAATACCCTAAAAGATGACATAAGTTTTTAATAAAAGTTTCATTGAATTTAGATAAACACAGAATCCATCTTCATTGATATCCGCCATGGCTCCCCTCCAATCTTCATACCCTAGGACATGAAATTACATGCTAAAAGTCAACATAAAGGTTGAGTGAAATACAAGGTTTTATCGGTAAAAGGTGCCACAAGATCGAAAGTAATAGTAAACTCAGAAACACATTCAGTATACCAAAACAATAGCATTTCAACTTCATCAATTCGTCAATTTCAAAACCTGCACAAGTTTGTTTCCCATATAGAAACAGCACCATCGTTTCTTTCTAGTTGTCACAGTTTGAATTCATATAGAATCGCACAAGTCACCTACCATAGCTTGTTTTGAGTTGGACTCAAGCAGATTTCCATCTTCATCGAGAATACATAGAGTATCACTCACTCGAATGTTCTGCATAATCACAAGGTTAAAGCGTAAGACCTTAGATATTTACTTATTGATTTTACAGAATAAGATCAAGCATTATTGGATAGTGTCCTATAGAGATTTATGGATGATCTCTTTATTGGCTCTAGACTCGATAGTGCTCTTTTAATTTAGTGATTGGAGGCAGGAGCTGAGTGCCACCTTTTCAATATCAACTAACTCGGAGTGAGAAAGTCGATAGAAATGAGTGTATCTCCGTGAGTTTTGAGACAAGAGTCTTTTCGACCTTGAATGGCTGGGAAGGGTTGTGCATTGCATCACTGGGTCCATGATGACTATCTTCAATACCAGACAATAGCTTAGGTGTTGCTGATAGCATATGTATTGACCCGGTTTCTACCTAAGTGTAAGGAGAGCTTCTTTCTTTTCACCCTTTAACTTAACTTTTCTTTTTAATTCTTCAATCCCTTTAATGCTTACCGAGACTTCATTACTAGCACCTTGTTGGGTTTATTCCAGTGCTAGCTCTATCTCAGTCTGCATTCTTCCCATTCCTCACTTTTCTCCTTTTTTCATTATACCTAAGCACTTCTACACTATCTAGTGGAGTATCCGTGGGTAGATCCCTCCGGTTCTGGCGGGATCGTGGGACAGATACCTAACCCTAACCACCTTTTAAATCTAAGTAATTAAATACATGGTCGGTCTATTGGTATTGCCACGTGTTGCCATTCACCATCCAAAATTACTCCCCCTTTATATGTGCATCGATATTCGAAAATGGTTTTGCACATATGGGGATAAGCAGCACTAGAGTTATGAAGATCACGTTATTATAAGTTTCATATTTTAATCACATTTTCTCCCCTTATCAAAAATTTCAAATCCTTTGATATTTTGGATATCAAATGATTCAAATATGTTTAAGGAAAATTGGGGAGATAAATGTTCCGATTATTCACAAGCTATATTAGGAACATATTAATGCTCCCCCTCAAATTATGAGGTATATTATATGGTGTTTGAGTATGATAATTTGAAAAAATTTGAATTTACTAAGAAATTCTTGAAAATTTCATACTCAAACACTATATATGCCTATTATAAGTCTTAATCTACTATACACATATTCACAAGATTATAAACAATACAAGAATGACCTGATATAGGATGGGACAACATATGACAAGTCATATTGTCCATTCAAGCAGCCTGAAGTCATTCCTGTAAGAAGTATTGTTTCCATAACTCCTAGGCGCACCATAATCTGAAGTCCCATAAGAATTAGTAGCCGCGTAATAATCAGAACTGTCATTAGAGTTATTGTTTCCACTCCTGAGATCACGACCACCAAACTTGCTAGAGCTATGGCATTGATCAGCAGACGCAACATAGCTCTCAGCATATTGAGCAAGCCAATCTGATGTTTCTTGTTTGGCTTCTTTCATAAGCTCGGAAATAGCAACAGACGAGTTCTTATCATAGAAGAAAGCAGTGGCTATTCCAGATTTACCCGCACGACCAGTCCTCCTAATTCTGTGAACATCGCTATCAATCTTAAACCGATATGAAGAACCATGTTTGTATACAGTATCCCATAACTGATTCATGTAGATAACTGGGACATCAGTTGTGATCAGAAAGGCCGAATAGCACGTTGTGACTGTGAGAGCATCTAATACTAATTGATACGTTGTTTCCTTTGGTCTTTTCATCTTTGGATCAATCCGCATTTTACACTTTCCAATCTCTCGACTATTCTTCGGAGCCACGAGAGTATAGTCGTTAACGATTTGATGAGCACGAGTAGTCATGATTCTGCTAAAAGTTGACCGATACAGTTTATATATATAACCAAGTTTATATATTTCACTATATGGCAATCTATTCTGATTTAGAAAGACACTTAACACATTAGGCATGATTAAATCGCTTCCTAACGGATTTAGGACTAAATCGCCTCCTAAGGGGAAAGGACTAAATCGCCTCCTTAAGGGAAATGACTAAATGCTCCTAAAGAGAAGGACTAAATCGCATCTAAATGGAGAAAGGATAAATCGCCTCCTAAAGAGAACGGACTAAATCGCCTCCTAAAGGAGAAAGACTAAATCACCTCTTAAAGGGAAAGGACTAAATCGCCTCTTGAAGGAGAGGACTAAATAGCCTCCTAAAGGAGGGACTAAATCGCCTCTTGAAGGGAGGGACTAAATCGCCTCCTGAAGGGAGGGACTATTTCGTCTCCTGAAGGAGGGACTAAATCGCTTCCTTTATTACTCCCTATTTCGCCTTCAGTTATAAATTATTGTGTTTTAGGTATCCTTTTCATTCATTTAGCATATATGGTCATATACAAGGCTCATTCAATCAGTTGTAACATGTTTTAACCACAGAAATGTCAAAATCGACAAAGAACGAGCTAAGTTCACATATTATTCTCATTTAACATGAAACAAACATACATTCAAGGGATTTTGAGGCATTAATGCATACAAGAAACTTGTCTAACACATTTAAAACATAAACCCACTAACATTTCTCATTTCTACCTATTTTCCCTAATTTACGCATACAAGAATCAAACATAATACCATCATATGTAAACAATATCAAAAACTGTTTCAAGCGAGTGTTGTACACCCTAGGACGAGCCAAACCCCTCAACTAATTTAGAATTCCACCCACTTTTGAGAATGAGGAACCCTAGATCAATTTCTAGGGAAATCGTGCTCAAAAACGCGTTTCTTTCAAATTCCTTTGAGACGTGAGTCGTATAGGGTGTAATGAACATATTTCATGTTTACCTTAAGTCTTGAGAGTGATTCATTGATGATCTTTAATTTTATGACGAAAATGGGTGATAAGAGAGAAAAAATGTGTTTGTCTGTGTGTGTTTTCAAACGCATCAGTCAAAGGGGTGTTTGTTGTTGGGACTTTCGAGTCTTGGCACAAATGCCCCTTATTCTTTCACTCCTAATGCATTTTCTCATTTTAAGTTTCTTTAGGCATTTAATAGTTTAACAAATGGCAACCTAAGTCCCTAATGTTTTAACTATCGAACCTAGTAACTTAATTTCAGCTATTTTCTCCCTAAGGTATAAACACATAACAGTTAAGGCTCACGTAAGTTACAATTAACTTAAACTCCACTATAATAATTATACCCCGCTGCGAGTTATTGTTTAAAACCTTTTTCCTTGATCACAAATTGATATATTTATTGAAGAAGATATTTGACATTTTCTCCCCCTCAAACATTGACCCGTTTTCTATTTAAAGAACTGTAGTTGATGTTTGAGTGGTCGAATGTCTTTGAAAATGATTTTTGATGACTTTCTGAAAGTTATGGTTTTATGAAAAACAACACCAAAAATAAGATTTCTCTTATTTTACATCATGAGCGCACTGAAGCGTACACTCATGGAACCATAGATAGCAAGGGTTGTGCTGCAAAGTAAGCACAAGCCTTTGCATGGTCACGAAGTAGACCATGCCCGAGGAAATAAATCCCTGTTGAGAGGTCAAGTTTTCTTTATGAAATACTTGCCTTTAAGATGATGACCGGGTTGCTATCTGAAATAATAGCAAGCCATTTTTGGCATGTTTTGAAAACGTTTGAACTTCTGCTCGAACTTCATTTACAGTCTCGTATCATTATTAAATGACATTTCTAAGACCGTAAATGTTATTGATTTTCAGAAGACATGCCATTATTACCTCTTTTTATATTTTCTGATTTTTTAATTTTGTATTTTGTTTTTTCGGTTTTATATTTTTGTATTTTCTTTTTGTAAATTTTTTATAGAAATGAAAAATCTTTTTTTCTTTTTATGGTTTAATATATACACAATATATACAGGATACGAGAATAGGTACCACCACTATTCTTCTGCTTCTTCTGCCAGTTCCTTTAGAGTCTCAGGAGTAAAAGATCTCATTCCGAGCTTGTCAATTAGAAATTTAATTCTTTCTCGACATAGAGCCTTCGTGAAGATGTCTGCCAACTGATACTCGGTCCTGACAAAATAAAGCTCGACGACTCCGTTCTCGACTTGCTCCTTTATGAAATGGTATCAGATATCAATATGCTTTGACCGGGAATGTTGGACGTTGTTGCAGCATAAGGCAATAGCGCTTTTGTTATTGCAGTACATCGGAATCTTATTGAAACCAAGGCCATAGTCGGTAAGCTGTGATCTCATCCAAAGGACTTGAGCACAACAGCCAGACAAGGCTATGTATTCAGCTTCCGTACTGGATATCGCAACGCTTTTCTGCCTCTTTGAAGACCAGCTTACAAGTCTATCTCCCAGCATTTGCATACTTCCTAACGTACTGCGTCTAGTATCTTGACAACCCGCGTGATCAGCATCTGCAAAAGTCGTTAGTGCAATAGCAGAATCCTTCGGGTACCAGAGTCCCCAATTAACGGTTCCTCTTACATACCGAAAGATTCTTTTAACAGCATGGAGGTGCTTTTCGGTAGGACGAGCCTGATACCGTGCACACATGCAAACAGCATATACCAGGTCTGGTCTACTGGATGTCAGATACATAAGGGTGCCAACCATGCCACGATAATGTGTAGGATCAACGGCTTTCCCTAGTGTATCCTTATCCAGTTTGGACTTCTCCACCATTGGAGTGTCCACGGGGTCACAAGATTCCATACCATATTTTTTAAGTGATTCAAGAGCATATTTAGACTGATTAAGAAAGATGCCTCTGGGACTTTGAGAAATCTGTAGTCCTAGAAAAAAATGAGATTTTGCCCATCATTGACATCTTAAATTTTGAACACATTATCTCAGAAAATTGGTCACAAAGTTCAGTAGTTATGGAAGCAAAGATTATATCATCAACGTAAATTTATACCAGGAGGATGTCTTTGCTTTCACGTCAGACGAACAATGTGGGATCAACTTTGCCTTTGGAGAATCCTTTTGAGAGAAGAAATGACGACAACAAATCGTACCATGCACGAGGAGCCTGTTTTAACCCATAAAGAGCCTTCTTCAGACAGTACACATGATTAGGATTGTTGGAATCCACGAACCCATCTGGCTGACTAACATAGACTTCTTCCCGTAATATGCCGTTCAAGAATGCCGTCTTCACATCCATTTGGTAGACGATCATATTCATGTGAGCAGCATATGCGAGGAATATTCGAACAGCCTCGAGTCTTGCTACTGGAGCGAAGGATTCTTCAAAATCAATTCCTTCCTCTTGACGATATCCACGAGCAACCAAACGAGCCTTATTTTTCAAGATACCACCCAACTCATCGAGTTTCACTTTGTAGATCCACTTTAAAGTAATGACCATCACTTTATCTGGTCGTGGAACAAGTTCCCAGACTTCAAGACGCTCGAATTCATGAAGTTCTTCTTGCATCGCTTCAATCCAGCATGATTGAGTGAGAGCGTCTTTGTAGGTCTTAGGTTCAACTGCAGTTAGGAAGGCATCATAATAACAGAAGAGGGCTTGTTCATGAAGCTGAAGTCTTGTGGAAACCGGTCTTGAAAGTTCTCCAATGATATTTTGCAAAGGATGATCTTTAGTCCATCTTGAGATATGTTCGGAGACTGGAGTGTCTGGGTGCACAATAGTAGGAATAACATCCGATGAAGAAGATTCTTCAGAAATGATTTCTGGAATAGGAATACCAAAATACGGATCGTTACTCATGTGTGCCACCTCAAGACCATGATTCTCTTCTTCAGCACCGAAAGGAATTTCTTGGATTGTGGTTGAGTAGATGTTTGAGAAGTACTTGTAGAAGGTGCATCCTGATCAATAGTTATTGAGGATTGTGAACCAGTTGACTCAACAGGAGCTTGGGCTTCTACTATAGGAACACGAATCTCATCTGCGGGAACTGAAGAGTCAATATTTGCTGGAGGATTGAAGAGTTCATCAAACACTGGTTGAAATACCATGTCCCATTCTTTCCTTGTTGGTGGTACAAACTGTGCTGGAGAAGGAGGGTTTAGAACGAGTCCTGAACTGGGTGTTGCAGGAGTCATTTCATGAAGTGCGGGTCCTGAACTGAATTGTTCAGAAGCCATTGTTGTCAGCTCATCAAAATCAACGTGGCAAGTTTCAATAATTCTTCTTGTTCGTCGGTTGTAAATCCGGTATGCCTTCTTCATGGGTGCGTAGCCAATGAAAATTCCTTTGTCAGCTTTGGACTGAAGTTTACCCAAATTTTCACTATCATTAGTTGGGTAGCATAGTGCACCGAACACATGAAGATATGATAGATCAGGTTTCTTGTCATGTAGAAGCTCATAAGGAGTTTTTCCATGTCTAAGGCGTACAATGGAACGGTTTTGGGTGTAACATGCAGTAGCGACTGCCTCAGCCCATAAGAACAACGGAGCTTTTGCATAGATCAACATAGTGCGAGCAGCTTCAACAAGAGTACGATTACGCCTTTCTACAACACCATTTTGTTGTGGAGTTCTCGCAACCGAGGTTTCATGAGAAATGCCGACGCTTTCATAGTAATCCCGCAGAGTCTGATTGACAAACTCAGTTCCATTATCAGTACGGATATTGCGAACAGTTGCATTCAGTCTAACTTGGATCATCTTTAGAAACTTGATAATAAAATCAGGAGCCTCGTCTTTTGATGCCAGAAACTTCACCCATGTAAACCTGGAGTAATCGTCGACTATAACGAGGATGTACTTCTTTCCATTAACACTTTGAACACGCATTGGCCCGCAAAGATCCATGTGCAACAGGAATAATTTCTCCTGATTTGTGTCATTAGCTTTTGGTTTATGCGAATGTTTCTTGCTCTTCCCCATTGCACAAGCCGAGCACAAATTATCTTTTTCAAATTTCAACTTTGGAAGACCGCGTACGAGACCATGTCTAGCCAAATGATTGATAGCTCCAAAATTCAAGTGTGACAAACGACGGTGCCATAACCAAGATTTGGTCTTGGAAGCTTTCGACAAGAGACATATCGGAGAGGACGACAACATATCTCCAAGTGATATTGTATATAAATTGGTTCCCCTGGATCCTGAGAGTAAATCAACACCTTCCAAATTACGAACGAAATAGGTGTGTTTACGAAAAGCCACCTCGAGATACGAGTCACAGAATTGACCGACTGAGAAGAGATTGTGGCCGAGGCCTTCCACATAATAAACCAGAGAAATAGTAACATTCCCCACTTGATAATCACCATAGCCCATGATCTTCGCAATCTGGTCATTACCGAACTTTACTGTACCGAGAAACTTGGCGACGAAGTTGGTGAGCTGAGAGCGGTCTCCGGTCATGTGCTTAGAGCAACCGGAGTCTAAATACCATAGAATAATTTGGACAACCTGCATTTATCAACCGAAGAAGATGGAATATCTAAATTACTGGATCCCCGAGATGTACCGGGTTCCATTTTGTTAGAAAGTAAAGATTTTGCAACCTTAGATTTTCTATTAAAACCAACAATTATGGGCACATTGGGTTTCCTTGTGTAAATCCTAGTTGCTACATGTGTTTGTTCAGTTACTGCAAGAGGGATGGTTTTCCTAAGAGGCATTTCCTTAGTGGTGGTAATCCTAGTTAAAGGGCACGCATTTCCAACTAACAAAAATTTCCTTCCTGTAGGTCTCCATTGAAATCCAATTTTAGTAAACGCATGTCCTGTAGGCTTCCATACTTCTTTTGTTTTAGGTTTCTTAACAGACTTAGATTTTGACCGAACATTCATATCAGAAACATATTTAAGAAAGCAAGCATCATGATTAGCATCAAACATACATTGATTACATTTCACACACATTAACTCAGAATTCGCATTCAACATAGTACGTTTAACATTTGTATCACAAACAAAGGTCTTAACACGATTCTTTTTATTAGCACTAAAAGTGGGTTTCCTATGTTGGGCTTCTACTGTATTCTGCAAGTTGCTACATTGAGGTTGTGGGATCCTATCATTCCTTTTATTGCCTGAAGGCTGTGATCGGCAAACCTTAGTAGAACTCTTCAGTCCTGTAGAGGGAAACACGGGCTTGTTAGAATCAGATGTCTTAGATGACTCTACCTATTTATGACTGTTGCTTGAGGATGCAAGAGGTTTAGCAAAGCTAACTTTCCTATGTTTTGATGAAATGACTGGGTCTGCAGGCTTAATTTTGGAGTCCTTGTTCTTTTGAGTGAAAGCAATGAGTCTCTCTTTTGGTGTAGCTAAACAAGGTCAGTTATCATAGATATAGACTAACTCTTCCTGAATGCGTTCAGCATACTTACAGGCCAAGTTTAACTCACCATCTAAAGGGTTTGATGCTTTAACTTCTTCCACTATTTCCCGAAGTACATTTGCATTTTCCCTAGATTTGTGAATATAGTCTATATGTGCTTCCTTATTTTCGAACAATTTGGGGAGTAGAGGCTCAACTGCTACTTTATACATTCTTAGAGCAATAGTGGTGGCCTTTGGTTTTGGTGTAACAGAATCAACAACATGTTTTCCTTTAAATCTTTTCAATTCATTTTCCAAAGCTTCAATTGCTAAAACCTTTTCTTGTAAATCAGCATTTTCTACAGATTTTAAGTTTATTTGAGCAACTAAAGAATCATTGTGTTCTTTATCAGAGACACGCGACTTTTTAATCGAGTCAAACTGGTCTTTAAAAATCTGTTTCAGATGCACAATTTCTTTGCTCAAATTTTCATTTTCAGAAAGTAGTTTGGCCACACTATGCTCAAGCTCAATATTGATTGTCTCAACCGCATCATATTCCTTTTTAACCCTATCAGGGTTCTTTCTCAAATCCTTAACGTTCTCTATCAATTTTTTGATTATAGTATCTTTCTCTTGAAGCTGAGCTTTCAAATCATTTATTTCAAAAAAATCTTGAACTTCAAGATTATTCTGATTGACACATGAGTTTTCAATTTGAAAAACTTCTTGAGTGAGTTGGGAATTAACTTCGAGAGTAATGCAATGTTTTTCAAAATTCGAAAATCATGTTGAAAGATCATTAATGACTTTATCCTTTTTGACCAGCTCAGTTTCAAGTTCCAGACACTTTTGACATTTTTCAACAAACATATCAGACACATTCATGTAATCTTTCATGGCAACAAATGAATTCACATTCACAGAATTATTCACAGCAACATTCATGATATCATGAAACAGGACTTGATCCAAAAGTCGATCATTTTCAGTTAAAATTTGTCTTTGTTGAATTTCAAAACTTTTAGCTTCTAAACGATGTTGTTCCACAGCCTGTTCCATTTGATGAAAGACATTTTGGACTTCCGAAAGTTCATCAATTAAATATTGGTCGAATGTATTAAATAAGTCCTTCAGTGCTTTTACAAATGGAATTATTTCATCCCTAAAACAAGCTTTTGTATGTTCAAACTCCCACGAGCCCTCAGTGATGGCTGTGGGCGTAGTCCTTTGTTTGACAACCACATCAAAATCAGCAAGATGGCGTTTGAGTTTCTTCAAACTCGTATTTACCATGCTGACTTTAGGAAGTTCATTCAGAACCTCAACTTTGGTGGGTCTACAAGAAGAACTAGGGTCTGAAGAAGTCATAGACTTTAGAGAGCAAAAGGCTTGTTCAGCAGATAATTCAGTTTGTGGAACAAATCGTTTACTAAAATCTATAGACAACTGATTTAAAACTGCATAATCAACTGGTTTAATCTTACGTTTCTCAACTTCTGGATCACTTTGTTTCAAATTCATTTTTGATCGACTTTCTTCAGCAAGTATCAAAGTCTCTTCAGAATCAGGGATAGAAATCACATTTGTTCCCTTAGCAATAACATCGCCATCATACAACATTGGCCGAATCTGCTGAGCTCTCTTAAGATATAGAGGATTTTGAAAACCTAAAGCTTGATTCGTGTTATTATCAAAGAAAACTTGTGGTTTCGTGAGCATATGCACAGTTTGGGCGGATTGACCCATCTTATGAACAATGTTATCCAATTCTTTGACTTTCTTTTCTAAAACAATCTCTCTATCAATATTCCTAGCTTCTTTTTCTTTGGCCTCATTTTTGAAAACAGTAAATGTTTTTGTTAATGATTCCTTTTCTTTTAATTGATCAGAAAGGGTTTGTTTAAGAACATTAATCTCCTTGTCTAAATCCGCAAACTGTGCATTTTTCTCCCTAATCACATCATCTATTATTAGCTTCTCTCTAGTACTTAAATCCATATTCTGTCTTTCTTCTAGCAATTCAACTCGTTCTTTATATCTTTCAAGCTCAGCAGATAAGGATTTATTGGCATTTAAATGTTCCTCATTGACCTTAGTTATATCAGTTACTTTTACCGACATTTGTTCTATCACAGACAAAATCATAGCATCTTGTTGTGCAAAAGAATTGGTATCTTGTACAACTGGATTTTGTGATTCAATCAGATATTGAGAATACGGAATGATGTTACTATCACTCGTGATCTCATTTTCTGGATGTTCCACATAATCAGAATGTACAGAATACTACATCTCCTGCACACTTTGATTAAGCATAGCATTATGAGTATTGTCAGGATTTGGTACCTCAGATAGCACATCTGAACCATAGCGAGACAAATTCTCCATCAAAGCAACTTTGGCCGGTAATGTCATTACAATCGGAGTCATAGGCGTCCAGATTATCGGCTTGATAAGCATCATGTTGAGTGATGACATATTGTGTGACAGGGCCTTCGGGAATACCAGGGTCTGCAAGAAATTCCAACTCTTCCTCACTGAGAACTTTACCCATTCCCTAAGCTTCAACTAGAAGAACTTTTTCCTTGTACCAAGCTGCATCTCTTTTCCTCTTTGGTTGCGTGCATTGCCGTGCCATATGACCCCTCCTTTATAGTTGAAACACTTCACCACACATTGTTGACTAGAATTCTGACCTGTATTAACCCTTAAACCAGATGTAACAGCAACATAAGAATTGGTTCTTCCTTGATATGGTTGAACAATCACTCTCCCATCATTAATTATTTCCTATTATCTTGGGTTAGAGGAGTTTCTCAGCTGGTTGTTGGTAGATGGAAAGCGAGATGAGACAACAGTTGACAAGAATGACATCATCTTGTTAATTGCGTCAATAGGATCATCTCCTTTATTAAACACAGGAACTGCAAGGCCTGAATCAATCTGAGGGAATTCAACAATGTGTGATTATTGGTTAACTGTGGAGACAGGATATTCAATCTGTGGAACCGATTGTGGTTGAGGATAAGCATCATGATAAATCGTTGAGGAATAAGCATTGGAGTGTTGTGCTGGTGGATATGAAATTGCAAGTGATGATGATGGATAAGTAGTAGAGTATTGCTGCGATGGATGAACTGCTCCATATTGAGACTGAGACTGAGATGAAGGAACTTGTTGCTGAAACAAAGGATTGTTGTATGAAGACTGATGGTTGTTGAAATGATGCGGAGTCTGCTGATTAGCCACTAGTGCAAGAGGATCTTGATGACGTTCACGCAGAAGACGAACTTCGTTAGCATGAAGTTCATGTGACTGAAGATAAGCATGGAGTTGATCAAAATTGGTAGTATGTAGATCCCTTACTAGTTTGACATCCGTGACAAACTTGCTCCACTCCGATGGGAGACTATTTAAGAACTTGGTATTGATCTGAAACTGCTCCAAATTCATTTTGTGAACATTCATGTCATTGATGAGCTGAGCAAACCTCAAATAATACGAGTGAAGTGATTCTCCCTTGACATGAGCAAATTTATCAAATTCATCATATAACTTGCATTCCCTCTCTTGCTTCGTTAGTGAAGTACCTTGCATTAGCAACTAAACTCTAGCCCATAAGTCCTTAGCTACTCGGTGATGGTTCACAAGAGCATAAACATTTGGTGGGAGACCTTGTAGAATGATATTGGTTGCCTTTAGATCACAATCAGCTTGAATCTTTTCAGTTGCGGACAATTCAACATACTTCTTCGTCCGGGTCACACCATTCTCTTCAACAGTTGGCCAAATGAGTGGACCATGCTCAACTGATTCAAGGATCATCCTTCCATGCTCACGATTTTGCATATACAATTCCATTCTACTTTTCCAAGAATCATATAAGGCTTTGTCCAGCATCGGTGGACGATTGTCAGCACCGGATAGAATCATGTATTCAGCAAGAGTAGACATCTTTTCTTAATTGGTATGTTGTAAGAATTACTTTTTGATCGGTCGGTGATAAGAAGTAATTGTGTTCAAGTGAGTTGGTTTTAAGTGTTTTAGGTTTTTATGAATACACGGGATTTTACAATTCTATAAAAGAAAAAACCGTATAATTCAAATTTGAGTTCTTAGTTTGAGTCCAAGTTGTATTAAAGCTCCTAAGTCCAAATAGTCTTAAATTGTCTTAGTCCAAAGATTATTTCGCCTTTGCAAAGTGACTAAATCGCCTCCAACAAGAAAGAGACTAAATCGCCTTTCACTGGAAAATGGACTAAATCGCCTTCTACTGGAAAAGGACTAAATCGCCTTGCACTATAAAAGGGACTAAATCGCCTTCTACTGCAAATGGACTAAATCGCCTTCTACTGGAAAAGGACTAAATCGCCTTGCACTATAAAAGGGACTAAATCGCCTTCTACTGCAAATGGACTAAATCGCCTTCTACTGGAAAGGGACTAAATCGCCTTTAACTGTCAAGGCACTAAATCGCCTTGCACTGCTTGGGACTAAATCGCCTTCAACTACAAGGGACTAAATCGCCTTGTGTAACAGGGGACTATTTCGGTTCCAACTACAAGGGACTAAATCGCCTTGCTTAGACTGGGACTATTTCGGTTCCAACTACAAGGGACTAAATCGCCTTGTGTAAACTGGGACTATTTCGCTTCCAACTATCAGGTTACTATTTCACCTCCAAACCAAAAACACTAAAAGACCCACTTTTTGATGTTTTTACCCAAAAACTCTTGTACAACTATTAATTATAAGCTTAGTAGAACCTTAAAAATGCAAACTTTATGAATTTTGAGACAAAAAATTTGAAATCAAGATTTTGACTCTAAAAAGCCTTCGAACCAAAATAAGCACAAAAATGAAATTTTTCCTTGATCAAAGCTTAAACACTTGTGTATCTAAGATACTAGAAATAAATACCAAAGTATATAGTCTTTTGTGTATAAGTTAAGCAACATATCAATAAGAAAAAAATAAAACGAGTAGAAATAGGTATAAACTACACGAACACAAAAACAAAGACTAACCACCCCATGGCTCTTGATACCAATTATAGGATACTTGTAATCCTTACACTTACACACAAAATGAAGAACAAGAGAAGACGAGGGAAGGGTTGGCCGAAAGTTAAGAGAGAAAGAGAGATAAAAGGAAAAGATGCAATACTAGATTATGAGAGAACAATCAACAACCAACCAACTATCAACCAACACTCAACCAACACTTAACCAACACCCTCTCCACACCTTGGAGAAGGTATTTATACTACTTTGGCCGGTTGTAACCCGAGACCCAACTTGGGCTTAATGGGCCTTTATTGGGCCTTTATTGGGCTTTGGTTATACTAGCCTACTTAGTTTCCTAAGTTTTCAAATATTACTAAACGAGCTATTCTAATGAAAGTGATTGATACTTTCGTATTCCTAACAAGATACAACTGTTGTTGGGCCATGTAAGCTGGGATCGGGGCCTGAGTAGGCTGCGATTGAACTTGATTCAACCATGAAATAAGCGGGGTGAGGTTATAAACCTGCTAGGCCAATGGCATATGTGAATGATAAATAACACCATTCATGATGTATATATTGACTTGTGATTTAAGTATAGTGCTAGCCTCAAAATATTGAGTCGAACATGAAGTTCGTTCATTATGTATTTAAGTCTCGGTCAATCAATTAGTTAATGTTGTAATAGAAATGTATCGGGAATCGGGCTCGATAGTTAATCTAATATTGTATATGTTTCGGGTTTAATCCCAAGCAAAACCCGAACCCGGGTCCTAGTCAAATATCTTGAACGTCACTTAATGTGTCGGGGTATATAAGTAACTTTTCCACCAAGGAAAAGTAAGTTGCTTCATTTATAAAAATTCCATTTTCCTTTTTCTAATTTCTCTCTCAACTCTCTCTCTTTTTTCTCTCTCTAAATCAACTCACTTTCTTTCTCTAATTTCTAGTTCTAAATTCGTGTATGATTGTATGAAGTGAAGTGTTATACGGGATCCGACAATTGGTATCAGAGCATCAAGGGTGGATTCGTGTTTGATTTATGGTTGAAAATCATTGAAAAAATTCGTGGCTTGTTTTTTTGTTTTTTTTTTGAAAAATATACCAAGAAAAATCAAGATTTGATCTTTGTTTGTGGTTAAAGATGTTAAAGACTTGTACTTTCGGGCTTAGAACTATCCCTTGCATCATTACTAGGTGGTTTTAACATCATTTCGTGGCTTTCAAGAATGTTTGATGATTTTTTCTTGGCTGCGTTTTGTCTAAACTGAAAGGGTGTTCTTGATTGCGTTTTGCTTCTTCATTGCGATTTGCTTCCTGCGACTTGCCTCATAGTTGCGTTTTGCTTATTGAAGACCCTTTGGCAAGCAAGTACAAACGTTATGCTGCCCAAGTCACAACAAATATTGCGTTTTGCCTAGAAATATTGCGTTTTGTCTCTTGCGGTTTGTCTAGGGCGTTGTGGTTTGGTTCTGCGGTTTGTCTGCAAACATTGCGTTTTGTTCATTGCGTTTTATCTCAAGACTTCACTGCGTTTTGCCTCAAGACATTCCTGCGTTTTGCCTCAAGTCTTACTGCGTTTTGTCTACTTTTGAAGACCTTCTTTGCGTTTTGTCTAAAGACACTGCGTTTTGTCCATTGAAAACCCTTGCATTTCAATCCGCGCATCAGGTGGTATTTGACCGAATTTGGGAATCTATTAATCATTGTCTAATCAAAACATAACATCAAGACAAACAAACTTCAAGGACTAATTACAAGGACTCTGGACTTTAATTCGGACTACAAGGACAATTAATCAAAAACAACAAACAATCAATCATTCACGGTTTTCTATTGATTTTGTAAAATCCCGTTAAATTTTTATCGGTTCTAATCATAGACTTGTAAAATCCCGTGAACGACTATTGTATTCAAAACCACAACATCAATCACATCACATCCACTTAAGATCCAACAAATCTTTTTCACTTCAATTCACGATAAAATGGAAAAGAAAGATACCTTATCTTCGTGTTCGGAATCAGAAGAACAACAAATGCAACTAATTCAAGACAAATCAAAAGAAAGTTGCATGGTATCTTTTCAACGACTTCATTCACACCTCAAGCGTCTTTCAAACAACGACTTAAAAGGAAGTCGACCCGAGAATGGATTCAGACGCACGTTTGCAACACTCTTTGGTCAAGATTTTGAGACTTTTACAGGCACGATGTTCCTAAACATGGATCAACTTAAAAATCAACTTGATAACAACGAATTTCAAGAGATTAGATCCATGGCTTCTTTTAAAGTTCTCGAGACACAGTTTCAGATGTTCATCAAGTTAAAGATTTATTTGAATGATGAATATATTGTAATGAAACACAACTACTTTCTACAATACACTCAACTTGATATTCCAAAATTCCGTGAGACACTAGTCCAATTCATGGAATATGTCAAAAATTCGATTGATGAAAGAGCACTGCATAAAAGAGAGCATGACAGCAGGGTGAATGAAAGACAGATGCATACGACAATGGAAAAGGTTGATACGAGTAAAGCATTGGATGTTAGTTTAGTTATCATTAAAAGCAATGGGACAGAATCACAAGAGCAGGATACAAGCAGCAGATCAGGGAATGATGCACATGTTGATGATACAAATATCAGACCCATATATGATGAAGAGCCAAAGGTTGAGGTACAAATAACTATTAATAATAATGTATCTGCTAAAGGACAACAACATACTGAGCAACCTGAATTCATTAATGAAGGAGGGATTGACCAGAATGCTGAACAATGTCATGACACATGTCCTTTGCCTGCTAAATTAACTGATGACAAGACAATTGAATTCTCAAATCAATTACTCGAGTCTGAAAATGTTTGTCTCAAAAAGTCTGTTGCCCAGTGTCAAAAAGATTTTGCAAAACTCGAAGCACATTGTATTAATCTTGAACTACAAATGGAAAACAATGTTTAAAATCAGGGCAACAGAGTCAATTTTTGAAGGTTTCGGTGGTGGTGATGGTGTGCGTCGTCGTGGTGGCGGGGCTATGCCACGATGGCTGTGATGATGATGGGTTAAGGGGCGGCTGAGCCGCGGTGGCTGTGGAGAGGGTGGTGTTGAGTGGCGATTGTTATGATGGTTGTTGTGGAGAGGGCGGCGGTGGTGAGATGGTGACGATGGCGAGTGGTGGCGCGTGGTGGTGAGGATCGGGTAGATCCGGAGATGAGAAACCTTTTATGTTTCGGTCGGAAACCCGCCGGAAAACTTTTCCGGCGGTGGCAGCAGGGTGGCCGGCGGCGGCGGCCGGCGGGGAGGGTGGCCGGATTTTTGGGGAAGATGGAGGAGGGAGAGAGAGAGTTATAAGTGTGGTGTGTGTTTTATTTTTGTATAAAATGAAATAAAAATGATAAAATTTTATATTTATATAAAAGTATAAAAGTAAAGTGTAAGGTTTATAATAGATTAGGGTTAAAACTGAAAATATTACCACAGGGACTAAATATGTAACTTTTGAGTAATCTTTTATAAAATAGTGGTTCGGGACTCGTTTGGGCGACTTAACTAATGATTCAAAATACGAAACTTGCGCCATTGTTTTCCAAATTATTTTTCTGATAAAAACAAGTATTTACTTGACTATATTTTATAAATGTTTTTATAAAATTTATTTAAAAATCATTTTTATTTATTTGGTACCATTGAGTGTCACGGGCAAGCTTTGTCCGTAAAATTTAAAACTTTAATTTGAACAATTCGTGTTTTAAAATAAAACGCTTTTGTATAAAATTAAAATAATTTTATTTAAATATTTTTATTTAATAAAAAGTGATAATTAAATATAAATTTAATTATTTTTGGGTTGGTACGAGTTGCGTTCAAAATTTTGCGAGGCTATTTCAGTCATTTTCTGCTTGGTTTCAAGTCTCGGGCAAAACTAAAAAGTTGTCCGGAATGTCGTTTTATGTCAAACGCTAGTATACCCCATAATTAATAATTCATTTTGGCGGGTCGCTTTTGATAAATCAATTTAGGAATAAAATATATCTTCTCGTTTTCAAGTCAAATAAGTTAGAAAAATAAGTTTGCAATGAGCGATAATAATCGAAATTATGATTGATTATTAAAAATGTTTCAAAAATTTTACCGGCTACGCGGTAATCGTTTTTATGTGACCGTAAAAGGTCAAAAAGTCAAAAGTCAAGTTGGAGCCAAAAAGTCAAAGGGTAAAATAGTAATTTAAAATATCAAAAATTGCGGGGTGTGACATTTTTGTACTCGGGTACAAGAAACTGGTGAGCCTTCCTCACACAACATTGATAATACCGATGTGCATTCATTTCAACCACAAAGTCATGATTACCGATGGACCAGAGATATCAATCCATTAGGAAAAAGTTCGGGAAAATCAACATGACTGTACAAAACAAGGCGACCAGCTTGCCAAGATCCTAAATTGTGTATGTTCGCGCTTCCTCGGTCAGTTTGTTGAACGAAGAACATTAAGAGGCTATGGCTTATCTGCATTGGATCGAAGCAATGCAGGATGAACTCATTAGTTCGACAGATAAAAGTCTGGGAAACTAAGTCGACAAAACCAATTTGGCAAGATGATTATAAAGCTAAAGTGGTTATGCAAGAACAAGAAGGATGAAGATCTGACTGTAATTCGCACAAAGCACGACTTGTAGCTAAAGTTAATGCTCAGAAGAGGGTATTGATTTTAAAGAATCTTTTGCTCCAGTTGCTCGCTTAGAAGCAGTTCGGATCTTCGTTGCCTACGCCGCACACAAATCCTTTCCAATCTATTAGATGGACGTTAAAAACAACATTTCTAATGTCCACTGAAGGAGGAAGTTATGTTGCTCAGCAGAAGGGTTCTGTTGTCTGATTTCATCCAGAAAAGTCTACCTTTCTGAGGAAAGCTTTGTATGGCATTAAAGCAAGCTCAAGAGATGGTATGATGAACTTTCAACTTACTGATGTCCAAAGGCTTTACTAAAGGTTCAATTGATCCCACACTTTATTTCAAGAATTAAAATACGGGGGAAGATATTTACTTGCGCACAAAATTTCGTGGACGACATTATTTTTAGGTCTACAACCCTAAATTCTCAAGAAGATTTGAAAAGTTAATGCACAGTAGATTTGAAATGGCCTTCAATGGGGGAGATGAAGTTCTTTTTTGGACTACAGATCCACACGTCCCCAAAGGTATTTTTATCAATCAGGCCAATACCAAGTACGCTTTAGAAATTCTAAAAAAAGCATAATATGACAATGTCACTCCTTTAGTACACCATGGGCTACTAAAACCAAATAGATGTAGATTTGAGTGGAGAACCCGATAGACTAATCAATTATCGTAGTAAAACTCGGGTCACTCATGTACTTGACATCTAGTAGGACCAGACTTAGTGCAAACAGTATGCTATTGTGCACGTTATAAGGCACGGGACCAACACAAAGCACCTCAAAGGAGGTGAGAGAATCTTTAAATACCTAAAGGGTTACCTTTAACTTGGGACTCTGTATCCAAAGGATTTCTGGCTTTGAACTACAGGCATTTTCAGACGTGATCATGCCCGGGAATGCATTGATACTCGAAAAAGCAATTCTGGTGGGATACAGTTCATTGGTGATAGCTTGAAGCTAGATGTCAAGAAACACAAACTGCACATGTTATATCTTCAGCAGAGGTCATATGAGTATGTGGCGTTTCTGCCAGTTATGCCTCAAGTAATGTGGCATTGAGACACTCTTAAAGATTTATGGCTTACCGACTTACCGTTAGTACTGCAACTCTCAGTCAGCCTATAGCCATATCATGAAAACCCCGTACAAACTTCGCGAACAAAGCTCATCCGTTACTCGGTATCATTTCATAAAGGAATCAGGTTGAAATGTAGATTGAATTATATTTTGTCAGACACTGAATTACAATTAGATGAACATGTTACGGAATGCCCTTCCTGAGGATCGCGTTTAAGTTCTTGTCAGAAGGATTGGTATGAGATGTTTGACTCCAGCTGATCTGGAGGTTCTGACAAATGAGACTGCTTGATATCATCATCAAACATCACCATGTACATATTTTTGAGAAAAGCAAAATACAAAAATATAAAACTTCAAAAAGAAAATACAAAATCAGAAAAACAGAAAATTTCTAAAAAGATTCTTCTCGACATGTCTCTTGGAATCGATAACATTTACGTGACTTAGATATTGTCGATTACATTGACACGGGTGTCTTGGTAAATTGAAGTTCGAGCGAGAGTTGCAAATAGTTTCAAAACATGTCATTTCTAATTTTCTAGATGGCTTTAGGTAGATGCAAAATATCAGAGTACATAAACCTCAGACTTCAAATAATAGAAGGTTTATAATTTATCCCTCACAACGAGAAAATTAACGTTTCGGTCTTCAGCTGTTTCTACTAGACATTCATTGTTTTTAGCCTCAAGAAAAAGGGATTAGTGTACGTATCAGTGCGCTTACCCTTAGCGTTAGAAGAGAAGTCCTCTAACATTGGTTTTTCAAAAAGTTGAACACAATTTTTCAAGAATTTCTCGATGACAATTCATAATCTTTCAAAATTGTGTGTTCAACACTCCAACCCTCACAATGTTTTCAAAAGACAACAATTTCTCAATTGGTCCTATTTTTGAGGGGGAGTTTTTCGAAAAACAAAGTTTTAATGTTTTTGGATACATCACAACGACAAACTCCTTATGTATTCTAACATTATCAAATGTGGACAAAACCATCATGCTGATAATATTTTCTCCCCACAGAATTTTCAAGACATATTTTAATCACAAGGTATTTCAAAAACTAAGTGTTTATTATTTAAAATAAGGGGAGAAAATGTAATTAAAATATGATCTATTCGACTCAATGTGCTGAAAAGTAAGAAAAGGTTTTATGGTTCGATCTTACACCCAACAACATCTTAATTTCACGACGATCTGATGTCATAGGTGGTTTGGTTAGGATCAATCCTATGATCAACCAGAACTGAGGATCTACCCAAGGATAATCCAATTAGTTAGAAATAGCCATAGTCCCCTTAGGTATGATTAGAGATGAATGTATATGGGAATAATGCCGACTAAGATTGAGCTAACACTGGAACAATCACAACAAGGTGTTAGTAATGACGTCCTGGTAAGCATTGAAGGCGTTGAAGAATGAAAAAGAAATGTATGGATAAAGGGTGTAAACAAAGAAGCCCTCCACACAACTTAAGGCAGAAACCGGGTCAATACATATGCTGTCAGAATCACATGTTGATTGCTGACATTAAAGACGACATCATGGACCCAGTGATGTAATGCACAACCCTTCCCAGCCATTTAGGTTTCTCTCAACAGAAACTTGTCTCATTTGTCACTGAGATACACACGTTATCTATTGACATCTCATTCCGAGATCATTGATATTGAATAGGTGGCAATCCTGCTACAAGCCTACCGTTAGTACTAAAACTGATTGCCAAGTGTCTAGAGCCAAGAGATCAATAAATCTCGTTTAGGGGGACACATTCCATTTTTCAAACATTGTGAATCATCATTCAAAGTTTACAAGTTGTCTAACAGAGTTAGCAATATCATTGTGATATTTGCCAGAACATCCGAGTGATACTTATGTATTCACAATGAAGATAGAAATCCTGCTTAAGTCAGCATCAAACAAGCTCTTGGTAGGTGACTTGCGAGATTCTATATGAATCAAACTTGTGACAACTGGATCTCGATTTGGTTCAGTAAATGAATTGTCGGTTGATGAATTTTGATAAAAATATTAAAACTCCCGATGTGTTACAAAAACGCTTTTACAAGTAACACGTCTATTGATTTTCAAATCAATTTTCTTGATTATCACTAACGTAAACCTGTAGGTTAGAACCGGTCTTGGTGTGGTGGACGGATCCAATAACCAAAGTGTATCATTAACCAAATTTCATGCTCATTCTACAAAGACAAACAATCATGAAAGCTCAAGATTTAAAGACAAAGACTTCTGCAAACTCTGATCTGAAGCTTTCAAGATGAGGCACAGTATGAGAATGTTGGTCAAAGACTCAATATCGCAAGATGGCATAGACGTTAAAGACAATGTCAAAGGCTCAAAAGTAAAGATTGCAAAGCATGAAGGAACAAGCCTACAACAAAGAACAAAGAGAAAGACCAAGACCACATAAGCTTAATGACGAAAGCAATCTCATTGATCTCATGAAGGAGTGTCGTAAATGAACTCACTTCGGGGGAGATTGTTAGCCTCAAAATATTGAGTTGAACATGAAGTTCGTTCATTATGTATTTAAGTCTTGGTCAATCAATTAGTTAACGTTGTAATAGAAATATATCGAGAATCGGGCTCGATAGTTAATCTAATATTGTATATGTTTTGGGTTTAATCCCAAGCAAAACCCAAGCCCGGGTCCTAGTCAAATATCCCCAACGTCACTTAATGTGTCGAGGTATATAAGTAACTTTTCCACCAAGGAAAAGTAAGTTGGTTCATTTATAAAAAATTCCATTTTCCTTTTTCTAATTTCTCTCTCAACTCTCTCTCCTCTTTCTCTCTCTAAATTAACTTAATTTCTTTCTCTAATATCTAGTTCTAAATTCGTGTATGATTGTATGAAGTGAAGTGTTATTCGGGATCCTACATGTTGTAACGCTACCTTTCTTACTGAAATATTACTTGATTTATTTAAATACTATTTTTACTTAAACCTATGAATTCACCAACATTATTGCTAACGTTTTTGCATGTATTTTCTCAGGTTATATCTTGTTAGCTGAGCATTGGGGGCATTCGAGACGCGTGGATATCAACAAAACTCAAGGACTCAGTTTTCTTTACATTCGATAACTTTTTAACTTCAAATATACAAAATGATTCATGTTTGAACTCTTGTAATCTTGTTAAATTATAAATTATTGGGACCAAATTTTACTCTGAAATTTAATCGAATGTGCTTTACTTTCCAAGACGTCTATTTTGAAGTCGTTTTCTGTGACTTGTACTTTATACTATGAAGTAGCACCCCAAAGTGGTATTCCGATGCGTTGTGATTTTATGAGGGTGTTACAAATTGGTATCAGAGCACTCATTATAGCGAACTAGGTCGTTTTCAAAACCCCAGACTATAACCGTTTTTCGAAATAATTTAAGAGTCCTTCACCATTGTCCGATATCCGCGCGCGCTTGCTCCCAAGTAACTTACATGCTCCATTTTGCATCCTTGTTGCTATTATACTAATATATAATTCTTGGTTATTTTTTTGCTCTCATACGTCTATCTTATGACGTCATATTTTTTTATATCGGTCGGTTATATATACGCTGACCATTCTGATTATCGCGTACTTCTTGTTTTCTTATTTTCTCCCTCGAACGTCAATACTAGTATTATATATGGATACTTGTACATATATGAGCTAATCTCTTCTCATATTCTTACGCGTATCTTCGGGATCATCGCCATCTATATATATAATAGTAATTCATATAAGTGTTGACTATTTATGGTTACTTTCGGCTATCTTTGGAACTTTCGAGTAAAGTTAGTATTTTAATGGCAATTTTTTTTTGCTTAAAGCCTAAAATATCTTTGCATTAATGAATAGGCTAATATGTTAGGTCCTAGTGGCGAGTTGGATGGAACTTCAACTCTTTTAGATGGTCGAGATACGACTGAAACCGTAGAAACAAACTTAGTATGTACCCATAATTTGTAATGCAGATAGTTAGGCTTATAACTAATTTTATTTGACTTGGAGGTTACTGGAATTTTACATGGATGAAGGGTACAACACATGAGGACCATGTGGTTCTTTGGATAGAGCCTTAACCATTCTGGATGAATGAGTTGCGACCAAAATGGTGAAACTAATTAGAAATTGTAATCAGATTTTCAAATGAGTTTATGTCCAGATGTTTTCATACTAAGTACCTCATTTTTCAAACCAAACCTGTAGAAATTAGATAAACTTAGGTAGTGTTTGATAAAGACTTAATAAGTCTTAATTGAAAATTTGGTAAATTAATTAAGTCATTAAAGAGTTGTTTGTTTTGTGCTTAAAATTAACAAATGACTTTCTGGGAAAAGCCATGAGGGGGAGGGTCTACATATTAAGTCAATGACTTAAATCATAATTTTACATATTTACCCTCCACTTTTCATCTATAATCTCACATAACTTCTTTTTAGGGTATAAGTAATTTTCTTTAATTAAGACACTATATCCAGCACATAAAACAAACAGTCATGTATCCATATACAAATAGACAATTATAAATAATTTTATTTGTCTTGGAGGCTACTGAGTTTTTACATGGGTGAAGGGCAAAACATATGAGGACCATGTGGTTCTTTGGATAAATCCGTAACTATTCCGGATGAACGAGTTATGACTAGAACGGCCAAACTAATCATAAAATTGTGCTCAGATTTTCAAAATGAGTTCGAGACCAATATTTTCATATTAAGTGCCCCATTTTCTAATTTAAAACCTATAGGATTTAGATAAACTTAAACATGGGCTTTCGTTTTGGGTCAAACGGAGTTATAAAATGAGAATTATGCTAAAAACGATAGAACAAGAAAACGTTTTAAATAATCAGATTTGGCACATGATGGTAAAATGATAATTACCTACATATGTGTATAGTACTATGGTAAGTCTTAATAAGTTCTTTTTCTTTGATATTTTATGAGCGATGCGGTGATCTCTGAAACATTAACGTGACTTTATTTTATTTCCTTTTTGATAATATTGACATTCGGTGTACTTTGTTAATTCCACTAGTTATTTTATTGTTCGACTCCGAGTCCGAACACTCTTCTTATGCTTTTGAATCGCGTATGTTGTGTTTGTAATCCATTGTTTTGAAATCTTCCAGTTGTTAGAAGTGCGACTTTATCTTGTTATCTTGGATCGTGCCTTATTTTGGCACATGCCTTTGGAATGCGATTGACTAACGCCTTATTACTCTTCTTGTTACTTCTTCGGATTTTAAAGAATCATGCCGTCAAGTAGACATTTTTTTTACTTATTGTAGCATTGTTTTGATATTGTGTTTCGTGTCGGCCATGCTTAAGTAGGATGATTTATAATCGTCTTATTGAAATGAATTGGGACGCCTCTTCATTTGAATAAGGAAATTATAAACCACCGAACCATAAGTTCATAATTCATCACTTACATGGATTGGGACGCCTCTTTATGTAAGTGACGAATTGTGAATGAGTGGGCTTATGTGTATCTGACATAGCGTGCGTTCGTTTGTACGAATCATCCTTTGGGCTATGAACTTCTTTTTACTCGTGATTTGTTATATGGGTTTTTCCGAATCGATAGTCCACGGAATACCTGCCATTAAACATACAACACAAATTTGTGATGTTTGTTTGATTGGTAAACATAGCAGAGCGCCTGTAGCATCTCGTATTTTTCGGTTAATATTTTAACCGAGCTCTAAATTCCATTTCTAATTTTTAAGGAATTTATTATTTTGTTTTTTTGTCGTTTTCACGAAAATCGTCGTTTTAGCTAGTTGCGAAGCGTGCCTTGAATATTTATCTATTTTAACGTTGAGAAATCAATAATTCCATATTTTAGCTTCGAGATCTTATTTATTTTTCATTTTTTTTTTCATCTTTTATCCGCGTCTTGCCGAAAACCGAGCCAAACTAGTATTTTTACAATTTTGTTTATAGAATTAAGTGTTGTGAGCCCAAGTGAGTGATAACTTGTATAAAATTTCCAAGCCCACTTTTGTTTTCTCCTTGTGGCATCACAACAAAGTCCAAAACCAAACACCACCCAATTTCTCATCACTAACTTAAAAAGCCCACTATATAAACTATTCCCATCAAGTCCATTCATAAAATAAAAACACAGTTAAAAAAAAAATACTGTCTTTCTCTCCTCTCTGTATATGTTCGACACAACCAAGGAGACCACCACCATCTTCCCAAAATTTGATTCAACATTTTCTATGCATACTAAACCTCTTCTACATTGATTCCTACCACTATTCTCCAAATTAAATCCACATGCAACAATTTTTTTTCTTTTCAAGAATGGGTTTGAAGAATTCATGAGCAATGGAGTATAATTAAATGTGCAAGGGCTTGAATTAAGTGTTAATAAAGGTTTGGTTGTAAAAAAAAATCAAGGGTTTAGCTATTTAAGAGGTGTTTGGGTTCGGCTAATTCAAGGGACCACGAGGGAGTTTCGTGTTGATTTTTTTTCTTGCATTTTCTAGTGATTGTGAGCACTCTAAAACCCTTTTTGATCTTTATTTTCTTATATATGTATGCATTGTATTTTTTATATATATTATGGAATCCATATGTTAAGTGCTAAATTGATATAGAAGTGATTGAAATTGTTGGTTATGATAGTGGATGGAGATAGGCTAGCTAAGGGTATTTGTGAAGTAAGGGTGTGATGAAAATAGTGTTTGGTACGGTCTTGTAGTGAGTCATTTTCTGCAGAAAATTAAAGCCCACTTTTCCGTGTCGTAAAAATGATAAAGTTAAAAACTTGATTAGTATTATGGTAGAGCTTGCCAAGACGATCGTTTTCATGTATGGATCGCCTTATAACTCTTAAAAACGAAGATTCTATGGCGATATGAAACTAGGAAAAATTTTGTTAAAAATTTCAGTTTTTGGGTATAAATGGTTGCTGACAGAATTTGAAGGGGTATTTTCGTAACTTTCTAGTCTGTTTCGGCGTTCGGCCAAAACACGAAAGTTGTTCGGATGGCCGTTTTACTGCCTGGCAAGGTCGGTTGAGTCTAAAATCAAGTAAAAATGGGTCTAAATGCTAAGGCAAAACCTGGGTTTTTCATTTTGTACAAACTGCATCAGACCTGATGCAAGGGCGTTTTCGTCCATTTCTGTCGATTTTCGGGTCTCGGCCAAAACTAAAAAGTTGTCCAGAACGTCGTTTTACGTCAAGGTACTTTAGAGTCCGAAATGTGAAAATGTCATCTAGCGGGTCGTATTGAACGGGTCAGATTTAGAAAAAAATATATAAAAGTCAATATGGCAAACTTTGTTTAAATTAGTCGACGAGTGTTTTACGACGTAAAATATAATAAGTAAAACTAAATTTTCAACTAATAAGTTAGTTGTTTGTTTTTGTTCGTGTCTAGATATCTAAATTTTGATTACGGGTCAAAATGAATAATTTTCATAAAATACATATATTAGTCGGGATGGGTTAAATGAAGTATAAAATTTGGGCAGAAAACTAAGGTTTGGTTCGGCTAATTTAAAGTGTTATAAACTGAGTTTTAACCTAAGAATGTAGTAGACACCGTCCGTAGCTTCGTTTCGGTATAAGAATCGGATCCTAACTCTCAAAAACAAATAAGTTAAGTCCATTAGAAATTTGGGAAAGGGTAAGTGTCAAATTCTGCACTAGTCGTTTTGAGCAGAATTTTGAGTCGACTTGTGAGTACCATAACTTGGTCATTATAAAAGCTTTTCTAGATTTTCCGGAGCCTATGATTAAGCCCTTTGAGTCTATTTTCCATAAAATTAGGCCTCTTGGATTGTAAGCAATTGAAAGTGGATCAAAAGTGAGTTGTGAGACAAGTTGTCAAAACTGCGTTTTCTGTGTCCGAATTTCAGTTGTAAAGATGTGCTGTGCAGGCGGGTCAAAAATTAATATTTTTCTACGAAATTTGTACTGGAGAATTTCCATGATATATGTGAGCTACTGTAATTTTTCTAGATTTTTATAAATTTTTTTAGAGGGTCTGCTACTGTCCAACTTTTGCAAAGTCCAGCAGCTACTGTTTTGGAACAAGTGACATTAATGTGTATTCCATATGAAGATCACTTAAGCTATGGGTCATGGGTGAACTATGGTAGTTAAATAACATATGAGGGTAACTTAATATAGAAGGAGATCGACTAGTTCGACCATTTAACGTTACTTTAAGTAAGCCGAGTATTTAGCTAAAAACGGAGAAAATTTCAGAAAATGCACAATAAATAGAAACATTAAGTGGTGTTGTCTTATGGATTCCTAACTATCATTTCTTATGAGCTTTATGCATTTTCTTATAAACATACTCTTATACGCGCACCATTATTTTAGGTCGCGGTTCGGATCTCTCGACTTCGTTCTTCATTGTTAATCATGATGTTCGCATCGTTGTCATAGTTGTTCACTCGGTGTGAATTCTCTTATCCTATACTTCTATCCACGGTGAGTTCATAGCCCTCTTTTAATACTTACTTGTTTTCTCAAAACTTCAAGGGGAGATTTCATGCTACATTTTTAACTTTTGAACGCAAGTACTTTGAATTGTATGCTATCGTGATTATTGCCTGATATTAATGCCTAAGTCCCTTACCTGCTACCTAAGTCCCCTGTTGATCATGAACCGTCAGTTGCTATTGTAGTGAGCGCGAATGTTATGGATAGATCTATCGGGACTGACAATCCCCGTCTACTTTTCCGGACTTTATGGTTTTTAGATAACCATGTGACGCATTTAACATTTGAGGTATCCTTGGGGTTATAGCAGTATACCCTACTTTTATTGGGGCAAAAATCTTGTTAAGGTGTCGGTGTCATGAGCTTAGCGCAATAATATATATTCCACTTAGACTTGGTGAATTTGTTTCTCTTGTCTACATTACTTGTTTTGGACTTCGGAATACGTACTTAGTCCACCATTACTTAAGTCTTGTGGTCCATTTTTAAAATACAACTAATTTACTGAACACTACTTGAAATTTCAGAAAATAATACTTTGAAATGTTGTACCCACTTTTCTTATTGGAGTTTATTACTTGAATTATTTGCTTTTACTTAAACCTATGAATTCACCAACATTATTGTTGACGTTTTTGCATGTATTTTCTCAGGTTGTTATCTTGCTAGCTGAGCATTGGGAGCATTCGAGTCGCGTGGATATCAAAACTTTAAGAACTTGGTTTTCTTCACATTCGATAATTGTTTTCTTTAAATATACAAATGAGTCATGTTTGAACTCTTGTAACGTTTGTTAAAAATAAAATATTTGAGACCTGAATTTACTCTGATTTACTTAAATCGAATGTGACATTTTATTAAACGTCTCTTTGATGTCGTTTTCTGTAACTTGTTCTTTATACTATGAGGTAGCACCCCAAAGTGGGTGTTACAGAGTGGTATCAGAGCACTGGTTATAGAGAACTAGGTCGTTTTCAAAACCTAAACTATAACCGTTTTTCAAAAAAACTTTTAAGAGTCATTCACCATTGTCTGATATCCACGCGTGCTTGCTCCCAGGTAACTTATATGCTCCCTTTTGCATCCTTATTGCTATTATATTAATAATGAATATATAATTCTTGGTTATTATTTTGCTCTCATACGTCTATCTTATGACGTCATATTAGTTTCTTTATATTGGTCGGTTATATATACGCTGACCATTCCGATTATCGCGTACTTCCTGTTTTCTTACTTTCTCCCTCGAACGTCAATACCAGTATTATATATGGATACTCGTACATATATGAGATACTCTCCTCTCAAATTCTTACGCTTATCTTCGGGATCACTGCCATCTATATATATAATAGAAATTCCTATAAGGGTTGACTATTTATGGTTACTTTCAGCTATTTTTTTTTGGAACTTTCCAGTAAAGTTGGTATTTTAATGGGAAAATTTTTGGCTTAAATCCTACTGTATCTTTGCATTAATGAATATGCTAATATGTTAGGTCCTAGTGGCGAGTTAGATGGAACGCCAACTCTTCCGGATGGTCGAGATACGACCAAAACCGTGGAAACAAACTTAGTGTGTACCCATAATTTGTAATGCAGATAGTTAGGCTTATAAATAATTTTATTTGTCTTGGAGGCTACTGAGTTTTTACATGGGTGAAGGGCAAAACATATGAGGACCATGTGGTTCTTTGGATAAATCGTAACTATTACGGTATCGTTATGAACGAGTTCGACTTAGAACGGGCCCAAAACTAATCATAAAATTTGTGCCCAAATTTCAAATGAGTGCGAGACAATATTTTCATATTAAGTGGCCCATCTTTCACCAATTTTAAACCTATGGATTTAGAGAATCTCTTAGAACATGGGCTTTCGTTTTGGGTCAAACGGAGTTATAAAATAGGAATTATGCTAAAAACGATAGAACAAGGAAACGTTTTAAATAATCAGATTTGGCACATGATGGTAAAATGATAATTACCTACATATGTGTATAGTAATATGGTAAGTCTTAATAATTTCTTTTTCTTTGATATTTTATGAGCGATGCGGTGATGTCCGAAACATTAACGTGACTTTATTTTATTTCCTTTTTGATAATATTGACATTCGGTGTTGTACTTGTTAATTACATAGGTTTTTTTTATTGTTCGACTCCGAGTCGACACTGATTCTTATGCTTTTGAATCGCGTATGTTGTGTTTGTAATCCATTGTTTTGAAATCTTCCAGTTGTTAGAAGTACGACTTTATCTTGTTATCTTGGATCGTGCCTTATTTTGGCACATGCCTTTGGAATGCGATTGACTAACGCCTTATTACTCTTCTTGTTACTTCTTCGGATTTTGAAGAATCATGCCATCAAGTAGACACTCTTTTTTTTACTTATTGTAGCATTGTTTTGATATATGTGATTTCGTTTTTTGTCGGCCATGTTAAGTAGAATGATTTATAATGTCTTATTGAAATGTATTGGGACGCTCTTCTTTGAATAAGGGAATTATAAATCGCTGAACCATAAGTTCATAATTCATCACTTACAAGGATTGGGACGCCTCTTTATGTAAGTTGACGGATATTGTGAATGATGGGCTTATGTGTATCTTGACATAGCGTGCTGCGTTCGTTGTGTACGAATCATTCCTTTGGGGGCTAATGAACTTCACTGCATCGTCCATTTATGATAGGAGATTTTTCCGACTATGAATCAACCGTCACAAACCCTATGGAGATAAGTCGAATAGAGCACCGGGACGGCGCTCCCTTAAGGTGGAAAGACTGTAGCATCTCGTATTTTTCGGTTAATATTTTAACCGAGCTCTAAATTCCATTTCTAATTTTTAAGGAATTTATTATTTTGTTTTTTAGTCGTTTTCACGAAAATCGTCGTTTCAGCTAGTTGCGAAGCGTGCTTGACTTATGTATCTATTAACGTTGAGAAATCAATAATTCCATATTTTAGCTTCGAGATCTTATTTATTTTTCATTTTATTTTATTTTCATCTTTTATCCGCGTCTTGCCGAAAACCGAGCCAAACTAGTATTTTTACAATTTTGTTTATAGAATTAAGTGTTGTGAGCCCAAGTGAGTGATAACTTGTATAAAATTTCCAAGCCCACTTTTGTTTTCTCCTTGTGGCATCACAACAAAGTCCAAAACCAAACACCACCCAATTTCTCATCACTAACTTAAAAAGCCCACTATATAAACTATTCCCATCAAGTCCATTCATAAAATAAAAACACAGTTAAAAAAAAAATACTATCTTTCTCTCCTCTCTGTATATGTTCGACACAACCAAAGAGACCACCACCATCTTCCCAAAATTTGATTCAACATTTTCTATGCATACTAAACCTCTTCTACATTGATTCCTACCACTATTCTCCAAATTAAATCCACATGCAACATTTTTTTTTCAAGAATGGTTTTGAAGAATTCATGAGCAATGGAGTATAATTAAAGGTGCAAGGGCTTGAATTAAGTGTTAATAAAGGTTTGGTTGTAAAAAAAATCAAGGGTTTAGCTATTTAAGAGGTGTTTGGGTTCGGCTAATTCAAGAGACCATGAGGGAGTTTCGTGTTGATTATTTTTCTTGCATTTTCTAGTGATTGTGAGCACTCTAAAACCCTTTTTGATCTTTATTTTCTCATATATGTATGCATTGTATTTTTTTATATATTATGGAATCCATATGATAAGTGCTAAATTGATATAGAAGTGATTGAAATTGTTGGTTATGATGGTGGATGGAGATAGACTAGCTAAGTGAATTTGTGAAGTGGTTTGGTGATGAAAATAGCGTTTGATATAGTTTTGTAGTGAGTCGTTTTATGCAGAAAGTACAGCCCACGTTTTGACGTCGTAAAAATGATAAAGTTGAAATTTTAGTTAAGATTAAGATACAGCTTGTCAAGACGATCGTTTCCATGTATGGATCGTCTTGTAACTCCTAAAAACGAAGTTTTTATGGCGATACGAAACTAGGAAAAATTTTGTTAAAATTTCAGTTTTTGGGTATAAATGGTTGCTGACAGAATTTTGAAGGGGTATTTTCGTAACTTTCTAGTCTGTTTCGGCTTTCGGCCAAAACACGAAAGTTGTTCGGATGGCCGTTTTACTGCCCCGCGAGGTCGGTTGGGTCTAAAATCAAGTAAAAATGGTTCTAAATGCTAAGGCAAAACCTGGGTTTTTCATTTTGTACAAACTGCATCAGACCTGATGCAAGGGCGTTTTCGTCCATTTCTGTCGATTTTCGGGTCTCGGCCAAAACTAAAAAGTTTGTGGCAACATTCATTTTACGTCAAGGTACTTTAGAGTCCGAGATGTGAAAATGTCATCTAGCGGGTCGTATTGAACGGGTCAGATTTAGGAAAATATATATAAAAGTCAATATGGCAAAATTTGTTTAAATTAGTCGACGAGTGTTTTACGACGTAAAATATAATAAGTAAAACTAAATTTTCAACTAATAAGTTAGTTGTTTGCTTTTGTTCGTGTCTAGATATCTAAATTTTGATTACGGGTCAAAATGAATAATTTTCATAAAATACATATATTAGTCGGGATGGGTTAAATGAAGTATAAAATTTGGGCAGAAAACTAAGGTTTGGTTCGGCTAATTTAAAGTGTTATAAACTGAGTTTTAACCTAAGAATGTAGTAGACACCGTCCGTAGCTTCGTTTCGGTATAAGAATCGGATCCTAACTCTCAAAAACAAATAAGTTAAGTCCATTAGAAATTTGGGAAAGGGTAAGTGTCAAATTCTGCACTAGTCGTTTTGAGCAGAATTTTGAGTCGATTTGCGAGTACCATAACTTGGTCATTATAAAGCTTTTCTAGATTTTCCGGAGCTATGATTAAGGCCCTTTGAGTCTATTTTCCATAGAAAAATTAGGCCTCTTGGGACTTGTAAGCAATTTAAAAGTGGGTCAAAAGTGAGTTGTGAGTCAGTTGTCCAAAAACTGCGTTTTCTGTGTGACGTTTTCAGTTGGTCAATGATCGTGCTTGTGTTGTGCAGGCGGGTCAAAATTAATATTTATTTTCTACTTTAAATTTGTACTGTGAGAATGTCCATGGATTTATGTGAGCTACTGTAATTTTTCTATATTTTTATAAAATTTTTTAGAGGGTCTGCTACTGTCCAACTTTTGCAAAGTCCAGCAGCTACTGTTTTGGAACAAGTGACATTAATGTGTTTCCATATGAAGATCACTTAAATTTGGGTCATGCCGAGTGAAATATGTGTAGTTAAATAAACATTTAGAGGGTAACTTAATATAGAAGGAGATCGACTAGTTCGACCATTTAACGTTACTTTAAGTAAGCCGAGTATTTAGCTAAACGGAGAGAAGGAAGAAGGGGGGAGGAAAGAAGGGAAAATTTCAGAAATTTGCACAATAAATAGAAACATATAAGTGGTGTTGTCTTTGGATTCCTACTAATCAGTTCTTATCACATCTTCTATTCACGGTGAGTTCATAGCCCCACCTTTTCTCTTTTAATGGTTTTCATAAACTGTTTTCGGGGTGAGAATACATGCTCATTTTACCAAATTGATTTCTACTACTTAAGCGTTAAATGACTATTTTTACTAAAGCTTTTACTTGCTTACTACCTGAATTTTTAATACATGGTTGATTACTTATGAATTTACTAAGTTTGATTTGCTATGCATGTTTTTTTGTACCTTCGGACACAAGTGTTGTTTCAAACTGTATGATATGCCTGATATTAATGCCTGATATTATTGCCTAAGTACCTTCTCTGCTACTTAAGTCCCCTGTTTATCATGAACCGTCAGTTGCTATTGTAGTGAGCGCGAATGTTGTGGATAGATCTATCGGGACTGACAATCCCCGTCTACTTTTCCGGACTTTATGGTTTTTAGATAACCATGTGACGCATTTAACATTTGAGGTATCCTTGGGGTTATAGCAGTATACCCTACTTTTATTGGGGCAAAAATCTTGTTAAGGTGTCGGTGTCATGAGCTTAGCGCAATAATATATATTCCACTTAGACTTGGTGAATTTGTTTCTCTTGTCTACATTACTTGTTTTGGACTTCGGAATACGTACTTAGTCCACCATTACTTAAGTCTTGTGGTCCATTTTTAAATACTACTTGATTTACTGAACCACTACTTGGATTTCAGAAATAATACTTTGAAATGTTGTACGCCACTTTTCTTATTGGAGTATTACTTGAATTATTTGCTTTTACTTAAACCTATGAATTCACCAACATTATTGTTGACGTTTTTGCATGTATTTTCTCAGGTTATTATCTTGCTAGCTGAGCATTGGGAGCATTCGAGTCGCGTGGATATCAAAACTTTAAGAACTTGGTTTTCTTCACATTCGATAATTGTTTTCTTTAAATATACAAATGAGTCATGTTTGAACTCTTGTAACGTTTGTTAAAAATAAAATATTTGAGACCTGAATTTACTCTGATTTACTTAAATCGAATGTGACATTTTATTAAACGTCTCTTTGATGTCGTTTTCTGTAACTTGTTCTTTATACTATGAGGTAGCACCCCAAAGTGGGTGTTACAGCGCCATTCCCAAAGAAAGCAAAAGCTAGATCCACATCACATTTAGATTTGGTATATGGAGATTTATGTTGACCAATCACACCACCAACACCTTCCGGAAAGAAATACATATTCTTGTTAGTAGATGACTACTCAAGATATATGTGGGCATATTTCTTAAGTACGAAAGATCAAGCATTTGATACTTTCAAGGAATTTAAGAAATCTACTGAAAATGAATTAAAGACAACATTAAAAATGTTGAGAACGGATCGAGGAGGAGAATTCACATCAAACGAATTCACACAATATTGTAAGGAAAACGGCATAGCACGACAACTTACTGCACCCTACTCGCCACAACAAAATGGAGTAGTTGAAAGAAGGAATAGGACAATCATGTCCACAACTAGATGTATGATGAAAGCGACTAACATGCCACAAAATTTTTGGGCTGAAGCTGTTAGACACGCAATATACATCCTAAATAGTGTTCCTACGAAAGCACTAGAAGACATCACTCCATACGAAGCAATTAAACAAAGAAAGCCAAACTTAGAAAATCTAAGAATTTTCGGCTGCATAGCATATGCGAAGGTACCATCACAACATCTGACTAAGTTAGATGATAGAAGCATTAAAATGGTATACTTAGGAAACGAACAAGGATCGAAAGCTTATCGCTTATTTGATCCAACAACACAAAGGGTATGTGTTAGTAGAGATGTGAAGTTCAAGGAGAATGAAACATGGGATTGGAAGGACTATATAGGTGAGCACACCAATGACGAACCTGAATGGACAAACTTCAATATAGGAGACCCTGAAGTCACAAATGAACATCCTGATCAAGAAACTCAACCAAATGAAGACGATAATGAGTTTCCCGACAATAATGATGATGATGATTACGCATCACCAACTAGAGACTCTCCCTCACATTCTCAAACACCTCACACACCATCAACACGATCATCAGAAGTAAATTCCCAAGTCACACCTAACACCTCAACACAATCATACTATCAAAGTGACCATGATTCAATTCAAATCATAGATTCACCATCACACTTTGATCACACGCCATTAAGAGGTTTTAGAACATTAAAGGACTTATACGAGAACACCGAGGAATTACTATTAGTTGAAGATGAACCCAAGAACTACAAGGAAGCATCAAGCGATCAAAAATGGATTGAAGCAATGAAGGTCGAGTTAGATTCCATCAATAGAAACAATACATGGGAGTTAACCACTCTACCCAAAGGACATAAAGCAATAGGCTTAAAATGGGTATTCAAGACCAAGAGAGATGCTAATGGAAATATAATCAAACACAAAGCTAGATTAGTAGCAAAAGGCTACATACAAGAGCATGGCATAGACTTTGAAGAAGTCTTCGCACCAGTAGCAAGAATGGAAACAATCCGTCTACTACTCGCCATAGCTGCTAACAATAAATGGGAAGTACATCACCTTGACGTAAAATCTGCATTTCTACATGGAGATTTAAAAGAAGAAGTATACGTCACACAACCCGAAGGATTCATAAAGAGACAAGACAATGGAAAAGTCTATAGACTTATAAAAGCTCTATACGGACTAAGACAAGCACCACGTGCTTGGAACATAAAATTAGACAACACATTGAAGTCATTAGATTTCAAGAAATGCGCACTGGAGCAAGCCATCTACACTAAGAAATCAAAAGACTCGATACTGCTAATAGGAGTCTATGTAGATGATCTAATCATTACCGGCACACCAAAGAAGGAAATTGACAAGTTCAAAGCTCAAATGGAAGAAAAATTCGAAATGAGCGATCTAGGATTATTAGCCTACTATTTAGGCATAGAAGTCACACAGACCAATGGTGACATATCGATAAAGCAATCAGCATACGCAAGCAAAATCTTAAAGGAAGCTGGAATGATAGACTGCAACGAGACATTGATACCAATGGACCCAGGCACAAGATTAACAAAGATTACAGAAGGAACAATGGTCAACTCAACCGAATATCGAAGCTTGATTGGATGCTTAAGATATCTGCTTCACACAAGACCCGACTTAAGTTATTCTGTAGGATTACTTAGTCGTTTTATGCAAGAACCAAGAGAGCAACATATGAAAGCTATAAGGCAAGTACTACGCTATGTAAAAGGAACAAAGGATCATGGAATCACCTACAAGCATAACGGAGGAAACAAGATACATGGATACAGCGACAGTAGCTACGGAGTCAACACTCAAGAAGGAAAAGGAACTACCGGCATAATATTCTACTATGGAGAATCACCAATCAGCTGGAGTACACAAAAACAAGCCACTGTAGCATTATCATCATGTGAATCAGAATTCATCACAACAACAACAGCAGCAACACAAGCATTATGGTTAAAAAGATTACTAAGCAAGCTTACACACACTCAAGAAGAGAAGATTACAATACAAGTTGACAACAAGTCTGCAATAGCACTTATGAAGAATCCAGTATTTCATGGAAGAAGCAAACACATCGACACGAAGTATCACTTCATTAGAGAATGCGTCGAAAGAGAAGACATACAAGTCGAATTCGTAAGTGGAGAATACCGGAAAGTAGACATACTCACAAAGGCACTCCCGAAGATCAAATTCTTAACCATGAGACAGCTCATAGAACTAAAAGATCTAAGCCACATCGCTTATGATTAGGAGGGAGAATATTGGGTCAAATCGGGTCAAACCCAACCCAATGGGTAATCATACCAGCTGTCAATTATGACAGTTATAGAAAAGCGGTTACATAACCGTTTTACAGTTATTTCACCAAGGGATGCATCGGTTCATCAACCGACACAACCTTTAGAACGCACCCTTTCATTTCTTATATATAGAACTCGATTTATACTTGTAAAAGATGATGACAGAAATTTGATTAATAGAAAAACTATTACTTTGGTATATTTTGATTAAGAAGGTTAGACAATTCGATCCAACAAGCATCACTAAACTAGATGTTGCATAATGGGGTGGGTGGATAATTGATCATAAAGGGCAGCTGCTATAGTTAGGGGTTGAGTAGGAAGACCTTTATTATTACAAAAACTGTTATAGCGGTGATAGGAAAGTTATATACTTATATGCATAAAAATTCACTTTGGGCGACGTTTAACCTGTTTGAGTTTACCATAACCAAAATTGACCCCTTTAAATTAAGTTGGTCAAAATTTTCACCTTTACAAAATACATAAGCATGTTACACATATAGAAATGTACATACATCAATGACACCCTCGAGGGTTGCAGGAATAGCATGACGGAGTGTTTCTTCAATGACATGAAGAATAGGCTCCAAATCCATATCTCGACCATCGGGTGAATGGGTAGCCACAACCTGCTTCATCATTGCACTGTCATCAGAGGAAGTGAACATTCTGCGTTCCTTCTTAATCAGTTGCTGCTGCTGTGGGTGGTGCTGCTGGTGCTGCATTTTGCGATGCTGTTGGACCGTTTTGTTACAAAGCTGAAAAGCTAAAGAGAGAGGAGGTATGTTTGGTGTGGTTTTATGATTACGCCATATGTAGGCAATATATAGTGATGAAAAGATGGGGAATATTTCAAAGTTAATATTGGATCAAGTACCTTACTTGCATGTAGGTGTTAAGCCTTAAAATTAAAGGTATGTTTCCTTTGGATAAGCATTTAGTAGCTGGTGGTCCCTCTATGTATCCTAGGATTAGTTTAATTAGTCCTTTTGCAGTCAATCAGTCATGTTTATAATGTTGATATAGGATTGTGGGATTTTTACTTAGTCTACAAGAAATTGTGATAAGATTTACAAAAATGGAACAGTTCTGTAGAAACATAGATGTTCTTGTGTGTGGGTTCTGAGGTGTTAGACGAGCGCCGTTGACAACATTGTTGGATTATGGTAGTTGGATACGCACCTATACGACTAGAAATGTGTGAGCCTATTGGGGGCACACACGTATGCTGGGAAGGGTCAGACAGAACAGTTCCGGTTATAGTTAGTTTATGTGATGCATATGATTAGAAAACCGTGTTGCAACAATAATGATGCTAGCTCCTTTAGTAGTTCAATATAAGAGTTTAGAAGGGTTTATGAGTTATAATACATTTTGGATGACTTCAACTTTTTTAATCCACTGGACCCACTACATCAATTTCTTTTAGCTTGAATGTGACCACTAAGAGATAGAACATAACCCAAATCGAATTATAACACTGAGTCGAAATTGCCATATCTAGATAAAATACATAAAAATCAAATTCAGACATAGTTATCTCTCCACTAAGCTACATACTCCTGTCTAGTTGGAATATACCCAACACGGTTTAAATCGTTAACAGTTTAATTTCATTAAAACCCTAGTCACACGATCTATGACTAATCAAGTTAATCAGACCTGTCTTCTTGACATTACGCAACGCCTGACTCATGAGATATAGTGTGTATATAAATCTTGTAAAAGAGCATAAAGAGTTGCTTAAACCCCTTACAAACACTAGTGATTCAGACAAAAGATTTTGATTCTCACTCATACACAGTGTACACACAAGGGGCCACGAGTACATTTCAGTTTTTCGGATTTAAGGCTCACAAACTGAAATTTTGTTTCATTGGTTACTCTTGCAGAGTTGCAGGCTAAATCTGAAGGAACAAACAAACCAAAGTTTTCTGCCAGATACGTAGAGGTACGAATTTCAATCAATTATGTGAAAATAAGCTAGCTTGGATTCAGGTTGTATTTATGGATAACATTTCATTCAGCTAAAAACAGAAAAAGCTTTACACGATACAGTCACATGAAATGGAAAATGACTTGAAATGCATTCAAATACTTGCAACTTTCTTAACCGTAGTTTATTTTATTTTATTTTATAATATGGCATTTAAATATATGATCTGAAAACTTGTTCGATACGTTTGGCTTTTCATATGGAAATTAACTAAAATATAAAGAAAGAAACAGATGATATTCGTGAAATGATATCTTAACTGAAAAAGACAGACAAACAGCTTAGCAGTAAAACTTTATGGCAAAATCATAATCATTGCTGGTTCTTTTGTTTTCTTAGCCTCATCATAAAGCGAAAGGGAGTGAATAAAGCTAAACAAAGCCTGGTGTATTTGCTTCTCTTTGTTGATGGCATATCATAATGTTTTATTCAACAAAGTTATATTGCATTACCAATGTTTTATGGGATTTCATAATAATATTTCTTCGTTAAATTATACTAGTAACAAATTAGGCGATATCTTTTTTTTTATTAAACTTTAACAACTTCGTAGTTTTTCATGGAAATTATCTCAAAACTCGGGTTTGATGTTTTATTATCAACTTTGTCACTACGACAGAGATGTGATGTAATTATTGTTATTGTTCTGCTATAGTTATTATTGTAAATGGGCGTTTCGTTTGTGGGTATCAAGTGAAGGAAGTTCACCAAAGACACACCCTCTCGTGCCCTTTGAAGATGATGTTCCCGATCAAAGTTGCTAGTAGGTTTCTTAGTAAACCGTTTATTATTATCTATCAAGTAACACATTTTCATCTTCTTAAAAGAACAATAATTCTGGTTGGTCTCTTTTTCAGTGGGCGGCAGCTTCAAAGTCTTTCTCATAGAGCAAATTCATGTACAGATAGATGACAGTTCATGATATCAATTAGCTTGATATCGCTGCTTATATTTAGTCCAAGCAAGCTGGACATCATGTCAATAGATTTGCTAAAGAAAGTCACTTGTTTTGTGATTTTTTTCATCTTGTAATTGTTTTCTCGATGTTAAATTTATATTTTAACATTTTTTGACAAGAAAAAGAAATGGAAGGACTTCCATTTCCGATAGGATATTTAGTTAGTAAGTTATCAAACTCGCAAACTATATATATGACTTATCATGTTCAAACCAATTTTAGAGGATCTCGATTCATATTTGAACCCGACAAAAGTGATAGACTGACAAACTCATTCCGATACTCATGACTCCCCTTTACAAATCAAATTCGTCCGTCCCAAAATAGAAATAACACACAGTATTAGACATTTCTGATGCTTTAAAAAATAGGTTTTCTAATCAACCTTGAGCTCCTAGTTCAGTGTTCAACCGTTTTTTCTCTTTTCGAAACCGGCTTTTGGTGACTAGACCGGTTCACGGTTCAATTGATAGAACCAACTGGGTTAGCCGGGGTCTACATTTTACTTTGAGGTAGGCCGATATTTAAGTAAAAAGTTTAAAAAGTTTAACTTAGGGGTGTCGATAACTCGGGTAATATTCACGGGAAGCGAATATTGAAATCGAATCGAACCGAAAAAATACGAGTAGAACTTGTAACCGAACCAAATATGTCAAAATCGAACCGAATTATATATTCGGCTTTTAGTTTGGATATAGTTATGACAAAATGTTAACCGAACCGAAAACCGAATTCATATCCATATATATCTCTTATATATATATATTTATATACATAAAAAACCCCTAACATACTTTTCAAGTATAAATAAAACACTTATTAAACTTGAAATATGTTTATGATAAGAATCTATATAATTAAATAATTAAAAAAATATAAAATATTTAATTTAGGTTATTCGGGTTAATAAAAAAACCAACCCGAGTTTGAATTTGGTTTTTAGTTCGGTTAAATAAAATTTTAGTTTTACTCAATTTTTTACGTGAATTAAATTTACTCATCCGTTGTAAAAGTTTTAAAGTTTCAGTTATCTTAGGGTGAGCAGAAAGACCGAAAAATTTGAAAACTGAATCCAAACCGAAGTCGCTAAAACCGAACCGAATACAAATTCGGTTTTCGGGCTGAATATGAGTTTGACAATCTGAACCGAAAACCGAATTTATACAAATATATATATATAAAGACCATTAAAGTTTTATACTAATATAAAAAAACACTTTTTATACTTGAAATAATTTTTTTTTAAATAAATGGTGTAATTCGGGTCAACCTGAAAACGGAACCGAATTCAAATTCGGTTTTCGGTTGAATTCTAGTTCGGTTCAATTTGATTTTCAATTTAACCAAAAAAAAATATATCTCTTATATATATATATTTATATACATAAAAAACCCCTAACATACTTTTCAAGTATAAATAAAACACTATTAACTTGAAATTATTTTATGAGTAAGAGATCTAATATAATTAAATAATTAAAAAAATATAATTAATTTAATTAGGTTATTCGGGTTAACAATAAAAACCAACCGAGTTTATATTTGGTTTTTAGTTCGGTTAAAAACTATTTTATTTTTACTCAATTTTTTACGTGAATGAAATTACTGATCCGATTGTAAAAAGTTTTAAAGTTTCAGTTATCTTAGGGTGAGCAGAAAGACCGAAAAATTTGAAAACTGAATCCAAACCGAAGTCGCTAAAACCGAACCGAATACAAATTCGGTTTTCGGGCTGAATATGAGTTTGACAATCTGAACCGAAAACCGAATTTATACAAATATATATATAATTTATATATATATATATATATATATATATATATATATATATATATATATAATAGAAATATAATATATATATATATAATATATATATAATAATTATATATAATATAAAATATATATATATACAATATATATATAGATTATATATAAAAACATTAATGTTTATACTAATATAAAAAAACACTTTTTATACTTGAAATAATTTTTTTTTATAAATAAATGGTGTAGTTCGGGTCAACCTGAAAACGGAACCGAATTCAAATTCAGTTTTCTGGTGAATTCTAGTTCAGTTCAATTTGATTTTCAGTTTGACCAAAAATTTTTTTAACCAAACAAACCGATAACCGAACTGATCACTACTCTATCTATACTTTAAACCAGGCCCGTTTTGGTCCGGCCCATATCACAACCAATTCTGGACGGAACGGAACCAATTCTTTGTTGACTCACCAACATAAAACAAGAAGCCTTGAACAAGTTCCATTTATTCTCAGCTTCTTCAGGTATTGATCTCTCTACATCTTTGCATTTTTCTTTCGTATATTATATATCATGTACTTCGTTTTAAAACTTTAATTAATCATGTTTATTTATCGTTTTACTTGAGGAGCTCTAGCTGTTGTTGCTTATTAGGTTTTGTTCATTGTAACCTAATTTTATATTTTGGGTATTCATATCACCATCTTTCTTTAGGTAAATATCGATGAGTATCGAACTTGTTTGCGACTTGTATAGGAAATAAATTACTCCATCCATCCCAAAATAATTGTCCCCGACAATAAACGCACAGTTTAAGGAAAACATACTTGTTACTGTTTAATACTCTCTTACTTTTTGCATAATGACAGTTTTACCCTTAATTAATTGTAGTGTTTAATTTACTACTGTTATGGTTTAAGCTCTTAGTAACTTAGGGTGTGTTTGGTAGGGAAAATGATGAGAAATAAGATTTAATTTATTTCATCAAGTTTGTTTGGTAGAGACAGAAATAAAAAAGTGGAGAATCGTAAGGAGAATTAATTAGGAAATGGAGAGAAATGGTAGTGTAATTTTCTGTCCACCTTATACCTAAATATTGATAGAGAATTTGTAGAGAAATGGGTTTTTATTTTTATTTTGTTTTTTTTGCTTTTATTTCTATTTTTTTATATCCACAGTCGGGTCAAATCGGTCAAGACTAAAAAATTACATACTCGAATCCCGACCCTATTTAATTTTGGTTACCGGTTCGCGGTTCAACTCGGGTCGGGTCCATTCGGGTTCGGGTCAACCCAAATATGTGTAAAATGTAATAAAAAAATGCTATTTTTTTACTCTTTTAAATAGAAAATTTATATTAAAAAAATTAACAAAATCTTTGTTCGGGTCGACTCGACAACAAACAATGGGAAGTGTTGTATGCTAGGCAAAAAAAGTGTATTGTGATAAAAAAGGCTTTTGGTTGAAGATTAAAAATTTGTTAATATGTCATTATATCTTATCAAGTTTATCGGGTCAACCCGATAACAAATTAATTAAAACCCTAACCCGACCCTATTAGGTTATCGGGTTTATCGGGTTGACCCGATAAGCTAAGTTGAACCCGAATCAACCCGACTCTATAAGGCTTTATCGGGTTCGGGTCGGGTCAACCCATTTGACACTACTTGTTACTGTTTAATACTCTCTTACTTTTTGCATAATGACAGTTTTACCCTTAATTAATTGTAGTGTTTAATTTACTACTGTTATGGTTTAAGCTCTTAGTACTTAGGGATATATTTGTTGGTAAGTGCTAGTTGACTTGAGTTGTCTTTGCGACATAATTGTTGGTTGTCGTTTGTGTTCGATACTAAGACCATGATTTGTGACTTTTGAACAACATAAGTGAAAATGTAGGTTTTGTTGTTCTAGGCTTCTACGGGTTGATTATCTTAGTAGGAATTGATTCTTTTCAACTACATAACAATTATTTATATTTAAATGGTTAATCATGCTGGCTTCTTATTATAGCGTACTATTACAAGAGCCATGGATATGCTTAAATAAAAGTTAACATGGTGCACAAAATCGCATTAGGTTTCCAAGGGTTACACAATGAGAGCATGTATGACCAATAGGAGCTTAAACCATAAAATAAACTTATGTACTAAATAATCACATAAAAAGAGCTCATCAAAACCCCTAGAGCACATGAGCCTAACTTATCCAAATCACTACAATGGACTTGCTTCTTTTTTTCTTTCTAAAAATCATAACAAGGTAACGTAAGGGGCTTTCAATCGTTATTGACAACCCTTGGTTGTAGCTCTAATGCTTTCTCTTTGTTTTTTTTTTAACCCTTGGTTGTAGCTTTAATGCTTTCTCTTCGTTTTTTTTTCTAATCATGTTATTTAAGTTGCAATATGTTTTGGTAACCTATCAGAAATTTGAATACCTATACAAAATTAAGTTGTAACCGTACCTCAGCGAAAGTCCAAAGAAACAATTGATTGGCGAAATATCTTAACATTTGAACTAAAACTCATGGCGGTAGGTTAACATTTTTTCTTTTGTTGTGATTGTGCTTCTCAAAGTTTCTCCACAACAATCACAACTTTTTTATTTGTTACTCTCACTCCTATGAACCATATAGAAGCTTGAAAGGAGCCATATCGATACTCACCAGCTTTTTATTATACGTAATTTTAATTAAACACAATTCACAAATACTCTTCTCAGGTCTCGTCCACATCTTGGATATAACCTATGTAAATGCTAATGCAAGTGGATACCTTACATAGCATATCTTTACGTGACTTTTGGTACCAGCCACTTATATTTTAGCAGGTATTATGATATTGCTTCCCAAATGTGCTAATAATCCTTGTAAAGTAAGCTATAAACTTTATTTATGCATTGCAAACTACTCGGTAATTTATAATAAGAATCGTAACTCGTTATTACAAAAGATGGAAATAATAAATAGACGGACATGCCGATAACTCAACAACATTCTTTATGTTTCTATGTTATTATACTGTTGGTAATTAAGGATATAATATGTGAATATACCATGTAAAGGTAAGGTAACACCTAATACCGTCTTTCACGGGTTATGGGTCCCAATACCGTCTTCCACGGTGTATGGGGGAGGTTGAGATGTAGACAGCCATACCCCTACCTAAGGTAGAGAGGCCGCTTCCGGTTCTACCAAAGGTAGAAAAGGACCTTCGGCCTTGCAAGTAGTGAGGATCGAACCCTTGACCTCTGTCTCCAAAGGCAAGGGTGTTAACCACTTGATCCAACCTTGCTATATGTGAATAGGGCTGTCAAATGGGTCGACCCAACCCGAACCCGATAAGGCCTTATAGGGTCGGGTTCATTCGGGTCCAACTATGCTTATCGGGTCTATCGGGTCAACCCGACCAACCCGATAGCCTTATAGGGTCGGGTTAGGGTTATTTTTTCATATCTTATCGGGTTCGGGTTCAACCCGATAACCCGATATTAAGCCTTATGTTCTGTGTACTTTTTCTTTTCATTTAAGGCCCAATAACAAACTGTGTGGCTCGCTGTTAATCTGGTATATGATCTTTTTTGTGTGTATTGCTGCACCTTTTTGTGTTTGTTGCTGCAATTTTTTTGTGTTTAGTGCTGCACCATTTTGTGTTTGTTACTGCCGTTTGGTCATATATTTAAGCTGTTGCATTTTTTTTGTGTTTAGTGCTGCACCACTTTGTGTTTGTTACTGCCGTTTGGTCATATATTTAAGCTGTTGCAATTTTTTTGTGTTTATTGCTGCACCATTTTGTGTTTGTTACTGCCCTTTGTGTTTATTGCTTCACTAATTTCAGTGTCCCTTTTGGATGGGATGCATATAGCTGTATAACCTTATCATAGACAATACAAACCTTAAGACACCTCTGAAGAGGATCACAAAGATATTCTGTAATTTTATCAACTCGGATGCATCGCATCGTCCGAACAGCTAAAGCACATATTAAAGGATTCGGGTCTTGTGTATCCTATCAATTCATACAGAATGAGTATTAATTTGATCAGTACCATAATGTACGAAACTGAACATTTTCCAAGTTATTATTACCTTGACAAAAGTATTGACAGCAAGTATAGCCAAGTAAGGTTGGCTTTTAGCATAATTGATGAGATACAAGTAAACAAGCTTTTTAAGTTCCAAATTATCCGTTTGCATACAGTTTACAACATATGTGAAAAATGACGAACATCCTTTCCGACAGTTCCAAAGCAACTATCACCTTTTTTACACCATTTCTTCTCTTATCCTGCATCCAAGAAACACGTTCTATCAACTCAACAAACAAAAATTTGGAACAACAAAAATTCATCACTAAGAAGTTTTAGGTGACTTATATAAGAAAGATGATAAGTTAACTGACATCTAAACTTGTAAAGTACTCACCATTTTCACCACGCTTGACCATTTTGTATTGATGTTTTTGTTAACTGATATCAAAATTAGAGAACAGTCATATAGTGATAAGTTTAACTTTTTTTACAATTCAAATGATCATATTAAATATGACTGTTAATATATTAGATGTTTAAAACAGAATGTAAATATGCATGTATTGTTGACAAATCGCCACAACCCGATAACAACCCGATAACCCAACCCGATTCAACCCGACCCGTTTTGACCCGAAACCTGATAACCCAATATTTTATAGGGTCGGGTTAGGGTCAATATTTGGGACACCGAAACCCGACTCAACCCGATATCTCCAACCCAAAAACCCGACAACCCGACCCGATAACACCCCTACTTACTACGCTAGGAAAGTCTTCTTAGACTGCCACTTGCCTGGAGAATGGGAAATTTCTAGAGATGTCGAGCTTAATCCTTTTAAGGATACCTTAGTGTTTAGTAGAATGGTGGAATTCCTAGGAGCCATGCCCATTAACCTTAAGTCTTGAATTGGTCAATATCAACCGAAAAACTTCTTTTTATTTACTGTTTAATTGTAGGTACATGAAATATATAGTTCATCTAGGCCTATGAGACTTGCTTTGGTTGGGTTTGACACACTTAGGTTGCTTACTTATTTTCATTATTTTATACAGAAGATTTTACTCTGGTGTAAATGGAATCATCTGTTGTCTGCACTCTGAACAATTTCGGATCGTCTAAACCTATTTATCTCCGTCCAATCATTGCCATCTTCTTTTGTACTTTACGATGCTTGTTTTTGGGTTGGCTGTTGGCGTGAAAACTACTATTTGTCACGTCCTTTGGTCCAAGATATAATTGGATCTTAATAAGAAACATTTCTCCAAAACCCTTAGAACCGCCACGCGTCTCACGTTTTTACAACACTCTTAGCCTTAATCATAACAAGACCTCTGCTTCCTAGTGTCTGGTAAATTTATCATTCTCGTTCATTATTTTCATCTTGTCTTCATTACAATTACCTTGGTGTATTAGCATGCTATGTATAATAAGGGCCCGTTTGGTTTATTGCTTGGAATGACTATGAGTATGGATTTTATAAGAGGGTGGTATGGGATTGAGTATACCCACCCAACTAGAGTAGTATGAAAATAACTCTTATTTGAGGGTTTGAAATCAAATCTGTGGGCCCACTAATCTAACCAAACACATTTATTGGAAATCAAACTCATTCCATACCCCTCAAACAAACACCCCCTAAATAAATTAGTGATAATGCCTTAGCTGTGCTTACATATAAAAAAACAAAAAAAACAAAAAATAAAATAAAATAAAAAAAAAAAAATAAAAAAAAAAAAAAAAAAAAAAAAAAACACATTTATTGGAAAATCACAAACTATTCATACCCTACAAACAAACACCCCCTAAATAAATTAGTGATAATGCCTTAGCTGTGCTTAGAGCAAAAGACATCAGCTTAGCAATAAGTTATCTAAGTAACTTGGTTATGGACGTTTTGAAGAAGTACAATGCTACTGTAAAAGACTGCAAGGCTGTTGGTATTAAAGTGTGTCATAGACTTTTCCAATGTATTTTTTAGATTTCAGAGCTTTAGAATGTATATTTATAGATTTTAGATCATCTATATTAGGTTCAGAATTCAAAAGATTTAGCCAGTATATCGTTCCAGCAAATTTTCGTTAAAAGAACATGGATTACATGCATGTTGCTTATATATATGTTGACCATCTACCATTATCAACATGTGTTTTCTTGTTGGATTTAGGTTGATCCAAGTATCATCTGTACAAATTCATTATTAGTGGTGTTTAATCATCAATAAACTATCTGGAAGGCTATTTTTCAGAGAAATGGCGTTGAGACGTTTTTTAGGCTTTTCTGATGGTGAGCTGATGAGATCTGATTCAAAACCTTGTTCGAGATTGATGAGGCATACTGCTGGTGTTTTTAGTGTTGGGGGAGCCTTAGGGTTTTGGATTCTCTGTCGTCTGCACTACGGTGTGTCCCAGATTCTCTAATTCAGCTAATATTACTAAGAGTTTATGTTACACAGGGTTTTAATATTGTATTTAAACTGATATTTATGTATGTGTTGGTGTTGCAGGTCCAAGAGTAAATGTTCCTCGAAGTCTGAGGTGGGCAGGTACTGGAGCCATCACTGTAAGCGCAAGCACAGCTTTACTGGTTCGCCTTTTTAGTCCTGAATGTGAACCTCAAAACATAGAGGCCTATGACAAGAAAAAATGACCACATCTTGGCATTTTAAATTTAATTTTTGTTTTGATTGTGCAAACAAGTGTCTTTCAGATTGATGACTACAAGGGTTCTTTACTCTTTGATTCGATTGGAAGATTTTGTACGATATTTTACGTTTCTGTATGTATCTTTACCGTAGCAAGACTGAATGAATTGTTGCTTATATGCATTTGCTTATTCTTGTTGCTTGTTATTTCTTTGTATTTATTACAAACTATCATCGTACAGGAGGGCCACATTTCGGCCTACTTTTGAGAGATCAATCAAAATAATGACCCTTTTCTTCTAGTTTTTTGATGTTTAAATCAAGTCAGACCTACAAGCAATTTAACCATGAATAAGACTACCCATCTGCAACAGCCAGAATATACCACTTGACCATAAATCAAGACAAGTATAAATTACAAGTATCCCAACCTCAAACACAAGGAACACCTAAGATCATAAAACTACCTAAATTAGCTGGAAAATTGTTCAAAATCACCGGAGAAACAACAATGCATATGTAAAAGGAAGCAGGGACAAGTATATACGGACTAGATTGATGGGAATAGCCCTTCCGGAATATGGTTTGCAGAGGGTCTGTTGAAATCTGTTTGGAGGTGTTGTTACGGGCTTTTACAGCAATGGTCGAGGTTTGATGGTTAGGACGTGTCGGTTCAACATGGGTGGTTTTAGTTGGTAGAGTTGATACATTTAGCGTACTTTCTCCTTTTCTTGATCACCATTATTGTTTCACATATCGGCACAACATGGGTAGTTTTAGTTGATGCCCATGTTGGTCGTGTTGTAGTAATGGGTTGTAGGCTTAGCTTGTCCGTTGTCACTATTGTAAGTTTTAAGAACAAGTCTACGGTCGCTATGGTCATTTTAGTGTCGTTGTGGTATAAGCATCTTATTGTTATTTTATAATCCAGTCCGCAACATGTTTCTTATGATTATATTAATTAATGCTTTTTTTGAAGTTTGTAATAACATTTAAATTTTTGTATTTATTTTTAGTAATAGACAATTGACAGTTAGTTTTAGGAATGAAAATAAGACGGGTTTGTTTGGGCTATTAGCTAGGTTTTTGTTTGTGTTTATGACATGCCATAAACACTAGTTTATCAAGCTGTTTGTAGCTTGAGGTTAATGTGGTATATAAGCCACATTCCATCTGTATTTAATTGTTTTTTTGGTTAATATATTTTACCAATGTAACTTTTTACCCAAAAAAAGAAAATAAGACGGGTTTGTGACGGGGCGGTCATCCCCATCCTTATCAAAGTCATCCTCTAACCCGCCATGATCCCCATTGGAGATCTACTCGGGCACCCTGTTCTTATTAGGATTTTATCGTGATGTTTTATATCAACGTGATTTTCAACCAAACTCGTACCGTTTGACGTTTATTATTATTTTTATATGTTTCATGCAACAACTTGAAGAAATGAGGGTGTGGATGTGGAATGGTACACCGCCCGACGAAGGGGGGACGGGTAAAGCTACAGGCCCAAAAACTTCGACCATTCTTTCTAAATGGGGGTGCCCAGGGCACCTCATCTTGTCATTTCGTCCTTGCTCGTTCCCGTTAGGCTGGCCTTTCCTTCTCCGCGCCCGCTCACGCTTCGCTGACCTATCGCGTGGTAAAGAGAAGAAAGTACGAAAGAATAGTAAACGGAGCACACCGCAGAAAGATTCTAAATATGAGAAATCCCCTTTTTTTTCGATAAGAAGGAAATGAAGAACAGGAACGAAACGAAATAAGGCCTTTCTAGCTCTAGTTTCGGATGAGCTTCTCCCAATTATGTCTGGTAATAGAATAGGTCGGCTTGCTCTGACCAAGACTCCGCTTTTTGCTCCGTCCGTGGAGCGTATGAATTTCCTGGAATGTAGATAGACCAAAAGAGGGAATGAAGGGATAGGAATAGGAATTATAGTACCATTAGAAGAAGGGGCACCTGTGGGAACATCTCTACTGACGAACCATTTCAATAGTACGGGTGCTGCCGTGCCACGAGGCACGACCATGGAAGTAATGAAAAAGAAAAAGTTATGTAGTTGCACCATCTGTTCTATCCGTTCGAGTTTTGCTTCTATAGAGAAGATGAGACGCTCAAAATGAAAGTGTTCGCAACGCATACCGAAAGGGTACCAATGAAGCCGACCATTAATGACTAGTTCGAAGACCAAGAGCGGTCTGATCCAAAAATCAAGCGTGACCTTTAAGGTAGGGGTAATCCGAACTTGAGGCGGAATCCCTCATCGGTAAAGTGGGAGTAGAATTCACGGTAGATTTGTGAATTTCTACCGCTTTGCTTTATATAATAAAGAAATTCAGACTCCCATCCATGATATCCCGCTGAAAGGAATGTTGCAAAGAGCCCACCGGCTCCACCTTACCCTCAAGGAAGTCGTACGCCTCCCTCCGGATATTCGTATATGGAGAAAGTTCCATGATACGAGAAAGATTTTGCTCACCAAGCATAAGATTGAAGAGCCTATCTTGCAATAGACCCTTTCTTTCTAATACTGTGAGTTCAAAATATTCCATATCCAGGATGTTCCTATAATGGGGAACATTGAGAGCTTGATCCAAGTGATCGCGAACAAGCCCCTCATACTCCCCAGGATTATTCTGGGGAGGAAGGTTGTAGTAATCACGGCTCTGGAGACTTCGTATGCGAGCATAAATCTCAGCTTCGTTCTCTCGGCAGCTATTTCGGCTCTAAACGTAGCCAATGATTCACTGCTCGAGGAAGACTCCAAAGCCGGAAGACTTGTTGCATTTCCACTTTCACTCGATCCGGAAGAGACTTGCCAAATTAAAGCGCTTGTCATTCCTGCCAGCAGAGAAAAAAAAAGATCTAGCTAAAGTACAGAATAAGCAAATGAGAATGAGAATTACGAAGAAAAGAACTCTTCTTTCTCTTCGAAACTCTCATTCGATAAATCAGGATTAAAGTGACTAAAAGTCAGAATCAAGTTATGATGGTGGAAATTCTGGGGCAGCCGTCCGTTCCTAGAAAACGTCCGACAAATAAAGCCGTCCCGAACAGAGGAAAAACCCTCCGACATCAATTTCGAAGTGAATTTATCCAGTTGAGGCATCTTGATTGAGAATAAAGGATTCCCCCCTAGGGTTTTAAGGGTGGTAACGCGCTACTACTTAAACTACTTATGTGAATTCTACTTACGCTAAATCAAAAAAAGAAATGTAGCTCCCTGTTAGGATCGACAATTGAGAGAAGGGCCCCATTGGAGGATGGGTCCCGAGCGGTTTTGCATTGAGTTTTCTTTTAGTGGGAGTGAGGGAACGGACTCATCGCTCTCCTGCCGTGAGTCCTTAAAGGCGGGAGAGAGTATAGCATACTAGGTAGTTACCGAATGCCCCAAAGCATCTTCCTTTTAGGACCGGCGCTAGACTTCCTCTCTTTTCTATCCTCTCTTTTCTATAAGATATAAAAGGCGAAATTGATGCTCTTAACTACCCCTTTTTCTTTTAAAAAACGGAACGAATCGTCGATTTAAAACTGAACTAACCCTTTTTTGCCCGCCCACTTACCCCTTCTTCATGATCCGGCTTGTCCGTTATATGAGAATACCTTTGCTCGAAATGGATTCCGTTAGCGCCAAACTGAATATGATGCCTGCTACTGTGACTTCCAGTGCTCTTGCCCTATTTTGGCTCCCACTCCCACTAGTTCCTGGTCCCTCCAGCTTCAGGTTGTTTTCATGAGTGCGAAGAAAGCGGACTCCTTTTCAATAGAAAGGAAGAAAAATAAAAGAAATATCAAAATATAACAGAAGCCAGAAATCACACCGCATAGATGAAATGGAACAATAAATGAAGAAAACCTGAACGGATAAACAATAATTCAAGCCTTTTTGAAGCTCGAAAAAAGCCGGAAAACTTTAAATGAAGCTTACATCACCTAACCTAAAAGGATTTGTGCATATTTTGAAAAACAACCTAAATTTAAGACTACCCATCAATCATCCAACACAACCAACTATTCAGAAAAGAGAAATGAATTACAGAACTCAGTGAGTGAAATAATACGGCGATCCAAAATAATGGAATAAAAGACCTAGGAACGAGCAAGGAAGATTTTGAGCCCCAACGACAAATGAACCTAGGGGCGGGGCATTTTCGGGGAGTAGCCCGCTTCCCATTACTCAATAGGGCAATTCCTCGCACATAATTAAGGGAGCCATTGAAAGGTGACTAAAACACCAGAAACGGGGACTACCCGAGCTAATGATAGAGGCAAGAACACTTTCCAGCCAAGTCCCATTAATTGATCATAACGATATCGTGGAAATGCTGCACGGACCCATATATATAGGAACAGAAAAAGAATCACCTTGATACTAAACCGGATCGAGCCCGGGATCTTATTTGAAATGGGAAGATCTAGGATAGGCGGCCAACCTCCTGGAGAGAGCGATGTGCATGGACCAGGTGAGTAGGGATGCAGCTCCGTGGACCGCTCGTCGGGCCTGATAGGTTGTGGTATCACACCCTTCTCAAAGGAACCATACGTGAGACTCCCGCGTCATACGGGTCCTCAAACCAACTTGTCCTTCCTTTCTATTTCTCGGTAAGCGGTTTTTTTTCATTCATTGATTGATTTGATTCAAAACCCCACTTTAGTTTTCCCTTAACACAATGCTCACAAAAAATCCAAGTTATGCAACTTTGTGTGTTGTCAAAGGAGTCATCGGCTTACTCAAAATGACATTGCCTTCTCACTCATATGTCCAAGAAGCATATGCCACAACTATGTTCAAATCTGAATTACTCCTCTGTACACGAAAAAGAAGCACGACACTGGTGATTTTTTCACCTTGTAAAGTGTAAAGAGAAGAGTTACCTTTAGTTGCTTTCAAACCACCAAAGCCTCCTTTTCGAAAACACGAAGAATCACCTTCTTCACTAGTGTATTTGAACCTTTCGAGTCGAACACATCGAGCGAGATCAGATTTTTCTTGAGTTCTGGAACATGAGAACAATCGGTAGAGCGTTCTAACAAATCCATCATGCATTATAATATGAATTGTTCAGATTCACTACAACTTTGCTTGGTGACTCATTGGACCTAAAGACATGCGCCGCCATCATACTCGACATATGTCACGAACCAATCCCGGTTTGGGATTCATATGAAAGACAAGAAGATCCATGTTCCAAGCAAGTGGTTAACTTTATTAGTCAACAACTGACTATACCACTCGCGTTTTCCGAAACCGAGTCATCTTTAGCAACTGCGGCTAACTGGCTTCTCCTTGAACTTAGGACATGGGTTCTTCCAGTGGCCTTCCTTATGGCATATTATAATCAAATGTCTTGCAGGATTTGACCCTCGAGATCTCGACTTCGATCTATCTTTATATTTCCTTTTCCTTTGCCGCTTTGTTGTTCGATTTGCCTGCATCTACTTGCTCGTTTTTAATTGACAAGCCAAGGTTGTTGAGGGATTCCGAAATTACTGATGCATGATGACGAAGGCTATCGGGAATGTAAACCGGCTCAACTCTTCCAAAGTAATAGTCCTCTTACCAACAACAAGGAATTCCACAAAGTTCTCATACGAGGGTTCGTAATGAAAAACAAGCAGAATAAGAGCAGCATCATCTCATCAATCTGGACATCAAACATCTCTTCAATCCTATTAGGATGGAATTCAAAGCATCAAGATGATCTAGTTAATGCCGAGCCCCTCTTTCAATCCGCATGATAAACAACCATTGCTTGAGGTAACAAATTTTCGTCAACGACTTGGTCCATGTAAAGCTTTTTAGTTTCTTCTACACCACACGCTGCCGTTTCCCTCATCCGCACCTCGTAAAGACTCATCCGAATAAAAGATAGCAAAATAGTATGAGATGTCGCCTTTTCATCTAGTGAGTTGAATTTGGCATCGGGACATATCAGCACGGTTTTTTGCGGGACCGGCTAGAGGTGCCCAAACTCCTTGTTGCTTCAATAAGGCTCGAACTTTACTCGCCACAAACTGAAGTTGCTTTTGATATTGATCTTCTCAACAACCACTAACCGTCGTTGATGGCATGACAGAGAGGTCTTTTTTTTCAAAACAAGCCCGGTTTTCACAAAATTTACTAATGTTCTCTAACCTCCCTCGATACAAATTCTGATCCTTTTTGTCTACAAACCTCAAATATCTGATCTTGATTTCTCCTACCTTCAACACGATCGAACAGCAAACACCAAACACAACGAAAGAACAGATCCAAAAATGATATCAAGAAAAGTGAATTCTGAAATCAACCAGAAGCTTGATTAAACACGATCTATCGCGGTCAGCTTGATACCAATTTGTTATTTAGGATCAGATTCTAGAGCTAGACACATATCAGATCATATACATTGATCAAACAGGCGGGAGTAAGTTTAGGACAGACTTAAAAATGGTGAGCCTTTTGTTGTATGGAAGTTTTCTCTTTTTCAATCATCTCATATAAAAGGAACAATATATAATATTATATATATATATAGAGAAACTTTCCAGAAGCTTCTAGATATGTTTCTTAAGTCTCTTTATAGGACTCTTCTTAAGAAACTATTCTATCTAGAATATTCCTTAAGTTCTACCAAAAAGGGACCAAATATCCTTTAGATCAAAAATTACTAAACTACCCTTAGAGCTAACATTCAAACATCTAACAACTAGTTTATCAAGCTGTTTGTAGCTTGAGGTTAATGTGATATCTCAGCCACATTGCATCTGTACTTAATTCTCTGATTAATACTATGCAAAGATTGCATATAAATAGTAGAAACATGCAACTGCTATCCTAACCTAACTAGTAACTACTTGACCCCCTAGCTCCGCCCCTCGTTTTTACATTAGTTAGTAACATGTTTCACAATTTAGAGTGTGTTTGCCAAAATAAGTAGTACGGGTGAGTAGCACTATAGTAGCAAATAATATGTATGTTTTTTTTTATATAAAAACATTTGGTAAAGTAAATGTAGTTGTAATTATAATGGTAAAAAATGCCTAAATACTTAACGCTTTTAAATGTTACTTCATGAAACGTTATAAAACGAGTATTCAGAAAAAAAAGATATAGTAAAAAAGCATTAGAAACCACACCACTCAACGCCCATCATTTACCTCTCTTAAGCTGTAATCCATCATCTTATCCAAGCACCATCCCGCTCATCTATAAGCTGTAAACCATTGGTTGATTTAGTTTCATGTTGTATTCTTGTTTTCAAGTGTGTAAATAGAAGTATTAAAGATATCATATTTGTACAGAATTTAAACGCCAAAATATCTTAATTGGCCCGCACTACATGATAGAACCCAACATGTACCATACTAATAGTTGCAGTCTTGCAAAATATCTTAATTGGCCCGCACTACATGATAGAACACATGATGTAATCCATCACTGCTCCGTCAACAATAAATAAGTTTTTTTAGTTTGGTAGGTAGCTAATAAAGGTCTTTTTTGTAATTATGATTTCATTACAAGATGTAATAAAAAAAACAAGGGACCCCTAATGAATGAAAATGGTGGTTTTTGATGTAATGAATGATTACATGTAATGAGTCATTGCATTCCGTAATTATAAACAAACATAATTTTCTCATTCCGTCGTAATGATCTTTTCCATTCCTACTCTCATTACGATGTACCAAACACTCTGTTTGTCGGGTCGGGTCGGTTTTCGGTTCACTTTGCTCAACCCTACTCGCTCTGTCTCAATTAGTTTGGATTATGGATTGTAAATAAACCCAATTAATTAAGCCCAGCCCACCAAAATCTAATCCACACCGCTTACACCCCCAATTTTATCAATAAAAATCAAAATAGTACTGTACAACTAAACAAAAAACCATACCTCTTTCATTGGTATCGCAACACAGTCTCACCGACTTTACATTCTCCGGTACCGGAATTTGAATTTATTAACTTTATTATTAGGCAGTTTAAGAATAACATAATTTTACTCTTAATTACTAATTAATTAATTAGTGTTTGTATTTATAATGATATCAAGAAGGTTAATATGGTAAATAGGTTCGAGAAAAGTAATTTGTGACGGAGGGAGGGAGGGACTAGTTTTTTAGATTCCGGCATTGAATTTGAAGGTGTAGGGGTTTTTGTTAGTAAACACAATAGTTATTATCATCAGTTTTACTAGACACATAAAATAGACTAAATCAAGCGCATAAGAGGCAAAGGGGACAAAATCATAAACATAAGAGCAAACAAGCAAGAACGCAAACGGCAAAAGGAAAAACGCACGAAAAGAAAAGGGGCCTAAAGGCAAAGTTAAAACCAAGACCCAACTAAAGGACAAAGGGAGGCTACTAAACGTCTAAAAAGCCTAAAGGGAACTAGCTATGTAACTCAAAACCTAAACACGCAAGAGGCAAAGCTACTAAGAAGCTCCTAAATGCAAAAACTACTTCAAAACCTCCAACAACCTATAACTTAACTTACTGATTTTGGTTTATGTTTTAAGAGAGTCGGGATGATAGTTTTAGATTTTTAGATAATCTATATTAGATTCAGAATTCAAAAGATTTAGCCAGTATATTCAGAACTCAACGTATATCTATCTTTGTGGGAGGTTATGAATCCGTCACAATTTTTGTCTTTGTATGGTTAAGAATGCTTGCTTCTTAGGTACTATAGTGTCTATAAAAGAACCATCAAGTCTTTAAAAACATCATCATGCTTAGGAAGCATATGTTTGTTCCTCTCCCTATATTTTTTATTTCTAAATGTTTATTGCTTTAAGGGTAACATTAATTTAGCTTTCCATATTGTCTTGTGATCATCCATTTTTTTATAAATATTTTCTTAATGAATATTTTACCTCAGGAATTACCACCGGTAAATCAGAGACGTATTTCATGGGTTCCAGTCATCCAGAATCTCCTGTTGTTAGGAATCACAGGTCTTCTCGTAGGAGTCCTTCTAGAAGAGATGCATCTCCTGCTCGACACAGGAGTTCTCACTCAGCAAGATCACCAGTTAGAGAGAAGCCTCCGAGTCGTACAAAGTCCCCAAGACGCGGCAAGTCTCCTCCTACTCTCTCGCCGGTCAGACAGAAACCTTCAAGCCACACCAAGCGCCCAAGGTCAAGGTCTCCGTTGGATCGTTCCTCTAAGAAAGAAACACCTTCAACTCGAACTAGATCTCCTGTAAGAGCAGACTCAAGATCACCATCACCGAGGAGTAAAAGGTTAAATAGAGATCGATTTAATCATAAGGATGAAAAAAGACACGACACCACTCACTTAAAAAAAGAGTCACCTGAGTCTCGATCGCCGTCACCACGGACAAAAAGGTTGAGGAGAGCTCAAGCTGAAATGGCTGATAAAGTTACGGACAGAGGGCACGAGAGGAATCATGGTGGTGAAGGTGATAAGGCTACACGTAAAGAAAGGGACAGAAGGTCTGGAAGGGATGTGGATCACAATGGATCTGGATCTTCAAAGTCTAGACAAGCAGACCACCACAGGAATAAACTAGCCTATAATTTATTTATGGGTTTTTATTTGCATAAATCAGCAACCTACTTGTTTCTATGTCTCATATAAGTCATCACATTATATATAAGTATAACAGTTTTATTCATAAATAAACGTCTAAATAAAATCTATCAAAGTTGAAACTTAGTTTTTAGTGCTTCGACAGTGTGACACATAGCCAAATTTCATGACTTATACAATAGAAAGTACAATGACGCAAACGTGACAAATGAAAAAGTACATTGGCATTTTATGCAGAGATAACCCATTATTTATCGTATACACTATTTTAAATATTTTATACGAATTGTCTCCTTTGGTGCCGTCAAGATAATGATTTGAATGGAGCATTGCCCTGAGTTTGTTTCATTTATTACTGTTTTTCTCCTTTTCATGGATAACTAGTAAATAAGTTGCTGACTTTTATTTTATTTAATTTTTTCCAGGGAAATTACTCAAGAGAAGATGATAATCGGTGAGCACTTCTGCCTGAATTCTTCAACTGTATATCAATGTTTTTAATATGAATCTAGTAGCTTGCTAGGAATTCAATTTATCTTCATATTATATATATGTTCTATCTCAACTTAGGGTCCGTTTGGTTTATAAGTGGGTTTAGAATAGGATTTGGATTTGGTTTAGGATTTAGATTTGATGTAGGTTTAGGAGAGAAAAATTATATTTGTTTTATGAATTTAATAATAAAATTGATTTAAGAAATATTATTTAAAAATAAAAAAAAGTATATATGTGTGAGAGAGAAAGAGTGACATGTTATATTATAAGTGTGTGAGAGAGAAAACCTACCATCTTCCTCTACTTTTACTTTTGGTGGGCCCTCTTCACTATTTAAATGCCAAACACACATACCAAACAACAACTTTTACCATTAATCCCAAATCCAAATCCAAAACCCACAAACCAAACGGGCCCTTAGTGTTCGAAGGTGTACAACACCAGACTGCATCCATCTTTTCACCGGGTTACTGTACCTTCCTAATAGTTATTGTTCTTTAGTACCATTCTGAGACATTGACAGACAAGATTTTGGGTTATACCGTAATCTGTTTTTCTTTGCTATAAGAGTAGCTATTCTCTTTGTTTGCATAAAGATACTTTAGTTACACTTGATCATGAATCAGAAGGTTAAAATGTGATCTAGGTGAACAAGTATGAAGCTGTTTTCTGTTTTTATGTTAGAATCCTTACTTTTTTATATCCATCAAATCGCAAGTACCATTTGATTACTCAAGTATGGTGTTTTTTAAATTCTTTACAGTTTACGACCACTCATCCACTTCAATACAGACTCTGATAAGATGCAATGTATGTGTGACCAGGAATGACGATGATGATGCTGTTGCACGGATGAAGGCAGCAGAAGAGGCTCTTGAAACCAAGGAGAAGGTGAGTTTTGCTAGTTGATGATGAATCCTTTGGTCGGTAACTCAGTAATATAAATAATTATTTATAAATAGCTAGAACATTATGTTATATTATCCACTATGTCATGAGCTTTTGTTGGTTATCATTGTTTTACTACTTAATTACTGTTAAACACTTAAATCAATACTAGTATAAATTTAGTCAAGCACGCACATTTTTTTCTCTTCTCTGACCTCTGAGTGTTATCATGTGAAAATATATTACTTAGAGTTAGAAAACGAAAACTTGTTTTTTTGTATACTTTTAACTTGAGGACCTGACGTTTTAACATGGGATGCAGCAAAAACCTTCGTTTGAGCTGTCTGGAAAGCTTGCTGCCGAGACCAATCGGGTCAAAGGTGAGGGTTCTGCTAACTTCCTTCAGCGCTCTATATATTTATGTAGTTCAATAGAATGTAAAAATAATGGTGATAGTGATTGGTAAATTACTTTTTCGAAAGGATATCAAGAGAAGATTTTACTGTGTATGTTTACATAATTTCACTCTTTATGACAGGTGTTACACTGTTGTTTACGGAGCCGCCTGATGCAAGAAAACCAGATATAAGATGGAGATTTTATGTTTTCAAAGGTGGCGAGTCATTTAATGGTAGGCTTGCCCCTTTTCATTAGTTTTACTTTATAAAACAGATCTCTAACACTTTTTGTTTTAAACAGATCCCTTGTATGTGCATCGTCAAACCTGTTATCTTTTTGGGAGAGAAAGAAGGGTAGCAGACATCCCTACAGATCATCCATCATGCAGCAAACAGCATGCTGTCCTCCAGTACCGGTATAATAACCTTCTGAAGTCAGTTGATCTTTTTAATTTCTAGACACTATATCTCCTCGTTTCTGACCGCTTCTGATTGCTGTTCATTCTCAGGCAAGTTGATAAGGAGCTACCTGACGGCATGTTAGCAAAGGAAATCAAGTAAGCACACTATATCTCTATTCTATGTTGTTTCACTTAAGTGATCAATTGGATTCTCTGGAGCATAAAGTTTATATATTCACTTATTGATTGTAGGCCATACATCATGGATCTTGGAAGCACGAACGGGACCTTCATAAATGTAAGTAGACATAATGATCTTTTTTAATGATATGAAATCTTGGTGGTACTCAGTAGTTTAGGCCTTAGGGGTGGCAGTTTTGACCCGTTTACATCCAATTTAAAAGGCCGGCGGGGGTTAAAGCATAATCCTCGCCGGTTATAAAGGTTGCATTTTAAACCTAGCTACATGGTCTGATCGCTCACCAAGGTGTTCTCAAATGTTGTAAACCTCCTAATTAAGTGTTATCAAACTCACGAGTACATTGTATACTCGTATTACTTTTATAATAAAGTGATTCTTTGCCTTAAAACAGAAATAGAAAATATGAATTTTATAAGTTCAAACAAAACGTTTCAAATAACTTGTTGATGGGTGGGGGAAACCTGACTTAACCTGATTGGATGTTTTGACTTGTTACTGAATCTGCATATTTAGCCATCTTTGCTCAGTATGTGGTCTAATGTAAACTTTTGCAATTGCAGGGTAACCGTATTGAAGCTGAACGTTATTATGAACTTATGGAACAAGATACGGTTAAGTTCGGTAACAGTAGGTATGTTGTTACTCTCTTCATTAAATGCTTCATATGTGGTATTTTGTATAGTTAAACTCTTTAAGCGTATGACCCTTTTGGAAAAAAAAACATTTCCCAAGTATGTCCAGTCATGAATAAGTACATGGGTCAATAACTCAAAATTGCCTCCTATATTTCAGTCTCTTTTTTATTGTCTACTTCTATGACATTTGAGAACTTATGATCTTCAAAAACATCAAGTGGTCTTAAAATGCATCTTCTTGATCTTTCGTCCATTGTGCTTAAAAATGCATATTATCTCCGCATTTATATACAATCATGAACTTGAGCTTTATTTTCTTGAAAAAACATGTCAGAAACGTTATCCCATATCGCTGACACAAATCTTACATTGCTTAAATTCTGTTTATAGTTTGTTATTCTCTGTGCAACTTATTGTACTTCAGTTTTTTGGTACAATAGATGCTTTTATGTCATAGGGGGCTATGACTATATATTCGTGTTATTCGCAGCCGAGAATATGTACTCCTGCACGAGAATTCTGCTTCATGATGGGTGATAAAGAAAGAAGGAAGCTTTTGATGGTGATTGATTTGGAGCTCAATTTTGGGAGTGCGTAATATTGACCAAAGAAAGATAGATCCTTTTTGTTGTCAAGAAAACTTAAGATCGATTAGAGAATTCTTGCAATTGTAGTGCTAAATCTCTTACCTCTTATTGATTTACGAACATTTGCTTTTGCTTATTATTACTATGATCGAGTATGACAAGATAGATAAAGGTTTTGTGTTTGGACTTTAATTCTGTGCCGGTATCAACTTGACTCGGATGCTAAAACCTTGGCGTGGTGTCGCCCTCTCACAAGGGTGTGTAGAACACTCTTGTTTTGTTTATGTTGTTGTCCGTGTTTTGTCGTTGTGTATTTCTTTTAAATGTTTGGCAATGTATATATTAAACCCCCGTATCTGTCCATAACAGGTTCTTGGCAAGTACACCCTTTTTTCTTGCCTGGTACTCCTTTAAGGGTAATACTCAAACCTACACTATAACTTGCATGTTATTGTCCAAATTGTATGCTTATTCGGCTTTTAAAAAGGACAATTTAGAATAGCACAAACCAAACCATTTAACCTGAGGTCAATTTGGTTTTACGCAACAAGCAAAGTGAAATCCTGTGACCTGAAACCAATACTCAAAATAGCAACTTACCCGAAAAGCCGAAGCTATGAACACCCCCTCAACGTTAAACTATCCCAGATACAGCGCCGGTGATACATATTAGACTTGAGTCTTAATCAATTTAAGGGTGTGTTTGATAGAGGGAAAAGAAATAAAAGAAATGAAATTTGATTAAATTCTTTTGTTTAGTAGAGAAATAAAAAAAAGTGGAGAATTGAAGATAATTTAGTTGAGAAACGGAAAGAAATGGTAGGTAATTTTGGTTACCCTCATTTCTATAATTTTTTTTAGAAAATTTGGAAAAATGAGTTTCTTTTTATATTTTTTTGGTTAACAATGGTTGCCGATTTTTTGACCGACTAATTTACGATGCTTGAACCCACCACCATACAAATTTTAGTTGTATTAAGACCTTTTCAAGAGTTTCTTTTATCTTTTTTGTTATTCATCGCTTCACACTAAAATTTTAAGTATTAAAGAATGTGCTTTGTTGAGAAAATTTTATGCAAATAAACTACGTTGGCAATATCAGGTGCTCAAGACATTTTGAAAAAAAAAAGATGGTGAAATTATCATAGTATAATCACTCTTTATTTGTATGTTTTCAAAGAAAGAAAAATATTTCGTGATTATTTTTTATTTTAATTCTCTTGCGTTATCAAACAGTGAAATTAAAAAAAATTTCTCAATCAAATTCCAATTTTTTGAATTTTATTTTTTGCTTCATTTCTAATCTCTAAAATTCTCTATAACAAACATGCCCTAAAAGTTACTACAAGGTCGACCCTCTAACAATTTCGATAGACATTGATTTGTTGTTATTTAAGATTTAATAGACCTTTTATAAATGTTTAATCTTTTTGTGAGATTGCATTTGACATTAACTTATTTGTAAATGCACCAACGAATGCGTGGTATCCGATTTCTACACATGAGAAAAATGTCTTGGTATCATACGAGTACGATTAAAAATCACAAAATGTTGGACCTTTTTCATCTATTCTAAAGCCTTTTAAAGTCAAGCAATAGGAGATGCTAACTAACTAGATTCAACTGCTTCATGTTCAAATTGTGATTTCTTAATAACTAGGGGTACCCATATACCATAGGTGTAAACTGATGACGTATAACGGGTACGGTAGGTCTTTGGGCCTGGGCCGTACCATCACAATAAGACCATGGCCCAACTAAAGAAATACAAGTATAACGAGCCGAAATTAAGCCCAGTACCACACTGGCGCGGCCCGAAAGCAAACAAGACGGACGTGGATCGGTCATAGGCCGCTCCTGTAGGCCTTCCGCGGACCAACTAGCGTCCACGGAAGGAAGTCCACGTCCGAAGTCACGATTACCGCGGACCCTTGCCCGACAAAGATCTCACTCTAGCAGTTACAATTATAGGCGAAATACTAGGAAACCCTAGTACTAGACTCCCTTATAAAAGGAGCACTCTGACACACTAAAAGGTACAATTCTCTGACTCCTCAAAATACACACACATACTTCTGACATGATTTCTTTCTTTCGCGCCGGAGTCTAACCGTGGGGTCCGTCCCCACGGTAAGGCTAACGGTTTGTTTTCATTGTGCAGGAAATCATCTCAATCACTTGGTTTAGTACAAGATCTAGTCCGAAGTAAGCTTGAAGGTTTAGCCCAACAAGTAATCTTAGCCCATCTCATACCCTGTGACATATTTTGTACTAACAAGTTGGCGCCATCCGTGAAACCCGTACACAATTACGTTTCCTAAAATACTTACCATGAGTGGACCAGCGGAGCTCAATCTCACCCCACCCACGTCCGCCGTGAGAAACACAGTGAGAAGAGAGAAAGAGCAAACCTCAAAAAATCCAGATAGGCCCGCGTCCGACGCAGCCCTTCGGGAATACTGTGATAAGCATTATCATTAGTTGTTGCCAATAATAGCTGAAAAAGTTCACAATGAGAAAGTGCAACAAGAAAAACTGAAAGAAGTAAAAGCTCGACTTAACTTCGAAGGGTGTCCAAAAAGAAATTCAAAGATCTAAGAAACGTTGCAATACTCTGAATCCAGAACACCAAATAAAAGAGGAGATCTAAGAAGAAAGCTAAAGCCAAGACGCTCCCGCAGCACGTCTAGAAGTCCGGAACCAACCAGTGTCTTCTCTAGGATACGACGAGACATATCTGCATCACCTAGACGCAGATAGGGATATAAAAGAAGAAGGGAAGGAGATGTGTTCCATAGGTTGGGGGTAGAGGAAGAAGTGTGTCCGCACACTCAGAAAGCCGCTACCAGGGTTCCCGTTCATGAAGAGCGGAGCCGCTCTCAGAAAGTGAAGACAATGAAGGGGGACATTGGAAGTCAAAGTCGAGAAAACAAAAGTCAAGCATCAAAGAGGAAGATCTATCTCAACCATGGACATGCGAGGAAGCAGATCCCTTCACCCCTCGAATCCGCTACTTTGAACTCCCAAAAAAGAGCCGAATGCCAAACAACGTCAAAACATACGACGAAAGTGATGATCCGAAAGATCACTTGAAAATCTTCCAGGCAGCTGCAAAAGTAGAGCGTTGGGCAATGCCGACATGGTGCCACATGTTTAATTCTACACTCAATGGGTCCACCAGGGTATGGTTTGACGACCTACCTCCGGAGTTCATAGATAGCTATGATGATTTGAAAAAGGCATTCCTAGTGAACTACCTTTAACAAAAGAAGTGCAACAAGGATCTGGTAGAGATCCACCACATCAAGCAGAGAGAAGGGGAATCCACGAAAGATTTCGTGCAAAGGTTCAAAACTGAAAGTAGGCATGTTAAAGGAGCCCTAGAATGCATGAGAATCTCCGGATTCATGCACAGAATCACCAACCCCGAGCTCATCAAACGCCTGCACGATAACATTCCAAAGTCAGTAGACGAGATGATAAGGGTAACCACAACGTTTCTCTGGCAGCCTTCAATCAAGCACGGAAGAAAGCACCTCCGACATGGAAGCAGCAAGAAGTAGGGAGAAAACAGAATTTTAACAGAATGAGAGATTTCAGGAATCAACAGAGATCGGAGAGGAGACATAACAAATTCACACTTCTCACAAGATCCCCAAAAGAAATCTTGGCTATAGACAAAGGTAAATTCAAAGCCTCGCCACCAATGACTACTCATGTGGAAAAAAGAAACAGAAATAAGTTCTGTGAATTTCATGGAGAAGTAGGGCATAATACTAATGAGTGTATGCATCTAAAAAGGCAAATTGAGGCATTAATCAAGAATGGAAAACTGTCACACGTGATCAAAGAGCTTAAACAAGGTAGCGGAAAGGATCAACCAAAGACAGCAAAAAAAGGGGAAACATCCGGAAAGGACAAGCCTCTGGCAATCTTGATGGTTCAGCCGTGGCAAAAATTCGCCAGGCAGAAAGTTACACAAAGCTTCTCCTCCAGTCCAGAAATTTTGTTCCCACCCTTAGGGGATGAAGATGGGACGGAAGCCCTATAACCATTGAGGCAGAAATAGGAGGACATTTCATACATCGAATATATGTAGATGGAGGATCGGCTTCAGAGATACTATATGAACATTGCTTCAATAGGCTTTGTCCGGAAGTGAAAAGCCAAATGATTCCAGCTACCGCACCCCTCATTGGCGTCAGTGGAGAAATCATATGGCCAATGGGACAAATATTGCTGCAAGTAAAAATAGGAGATGCGGAGCATTTCACCTCTACATGGATGAATTTTGTGGTAGTAAGATCACCGTCTCCATACAATGGGATCATATGAAGGCCAGGAGTAAGGAAGATTCAAGCAGTCCCGTCAACAGCTCACGAAATGCTAAAATTCCCAGTCCTATGAGGGATACTCACCCTCTGGAGCAGCAGGATAATCCCACTTGAATGCACAATGGTCTCCGGACCTGAAGCACGGCCTTTCGATATCATTCAGGCAGTAGAGGAAAGAATCAAAGTGGCTATTCATCCAGAATACCCAGAACAAACAATTGCAATAGGCTCCACTCTAACGGAGGAAGGGCGGAAGGCATTATGTGACTTACTTAGGCACAGCCTTGATGTATTTGCTTGGAAACCAGCAGATATGACATGGGTTTCGTGACACATAGCGAAACACAGACTAAATGTGCGTGAAGGATGCTCACCAGTGAGACAAAATAAAAGAAGTCGAACACCAGAAAGAAACAAAGCAATACCAGAGGAGGTGGAAAAACTGGTGGACGCCGACATATTGAAAGAAGTCCATTATCACAGTTGGTTATCAAATCCAGTAATGGTAAAAAAACATGATGACAACAGGAGGATGTGCGTAGATTTCAAAGACCTGAATAAGGCATGCCCTAAAAATGGTTATCCGCTACCGGAAATAGACTGGAAGGTGGAATCCCTTTGCGGATACCCCTTCAAGTGCTTTCTTGACGCATATAAAGGGTATCACCAAATAAAAATGGCCAAGGAGGATGAAGAGAAAACAACATTCATTACGAGCCAAGGAGTATTTTGCTATTCTAAAATGCCTTTCGGCTTAAAGAATGTTGTGTCAACTTACCAACGTCTGGTAGATAAGGCATTTCAAAAGCAAATTGGCAAAAACTTGGAAAAGTCACACGGAGCATGAAATAATAAGAGACATGAAAGAGACATTCAAACATGAAGCTAAACCCAAAGAAATGCACCTTCGGAATAGAGGAAGGTACGTTCCTGGGATACAAAGTGAATACTGAGGGAATAATGGTATATCCGGACAAAGTAGGAGTTGTTTTAAACCTGCCATCCCCAAAGTGTCTAAAAGACGTATAAAAGTTGAATGGAAAGCTAGCAAGTCTAAACAGATTCCTTTCCAAATCAGCAGAAAAATCATTGTCGTTCTTCAAAACTTTAAAGAAATGCACAAAGAAGAGTAATTTCCAATGGACTGCGGAAGGCGAGGCTGTGTTCAAAGAAATGAAAAAATTGATCGAAAAACTCCCAACATTAACTGCACCAATGGAGAAAGAAGAATTGATTGTGTACCTTGCCGCCACACGGGAGGCCGTAAGTGCAGTTCTGATGACGGAAAGGGAGGCACAAAATGCCAGTCTACTTTGTTAGCCGCGCCCTACAAGGTCCAGTGATAAATTACACGTCAATGGAAAAGTTGGTGCTAGCTTTAGTACATGCAAGCAAACGGCTAAAAAGATACTTCCAGGCTCACACAATCATTGTCATCACGGACCAGCCAATCAAGCAGAGAGGTTGCAGGAAGGCTGCAGAAATGGAGTATCGAGCTAGGTGAATATGACATACAATACAAACCAAGAACATCGGTCAAAGGACAGATCTTGGCGGATTTCATAGTGGAACGTCTGGAAGATGACTCTCTAGACACGCCCATGGAAGTGGAGGAGGAACTTTTGGACCCATGGACGTTGTTCACGGACGGATCATCCTGTATAGATGGTTTCGGAGCTGGTCTAATACTTACAAATCTGAAAGGAACAGAATTCACTTACGCCCTAAGATTCAGGTTCGACGCAACTAATAACGAGGCTGAATATGAAGCTCTAATAGCCGGCCTAAGAATCACAAAACAAATGGGTGTAAAAAATCTCCAAGCAAATGTGGACTCCCGTTTAGTCACTAATAAGGTTAACGGATCCAACATAGCCAAAGAGCCTAGCATGATACAGTACCTAGAGAAAGTGAAAGTACTCTCCAACAGCTTAAAAAAATCTCAATCAAGCAAGTACCAAGAAGTGAAAACAAAAAAGCTGATGCTCTAAGTAAAATTGCATCCACCAACTTTGCCCATTTAGCTAAACAGGTCCTGGTCGAGGAGCTTAAAAAGAAGTCTATAAATGAAGTGGAAGTGTTGGCAGTTGTGGAGGAAGAAGGAGACACATGGATGACCCCAATCTATAATTACCTCACGGAAGAAACACTCCCCGCGGAAAAAGAAAAGGAAAGAGCTGTAATCAACGGGGTTCTATACAAGAAATCCTATCTTGGACCATGGTTACGATGTGTAAGGCCAGTGCAAGCAAATTATGTCTTAAGAGAAATTCATGAGGGATCTTGCAACATGCATGCCAGAACAAGATCCGTGGTAGCAAAAGCCATACGGACAGGATACTACTGGCCAACGATGCACACGGATGCAAGAAAATTGATAAGGGCATGTCAAGACTGTCAGGTTCACCGCCCCGTGCCAAGAAACCCGCAGCAAAAATTGACTCCCATCATGTCCCCGTAGCCATTTTACAAATGGGGAATTGACATAGCCAGACCCTTTTCGGAGGGACCTGGAAAAGTCAAATTCCTAATAGTGGCAATGGACTACTTTATGAAATGGATTGAAGCAAAGCCTGTAGCAACAATAACAGGTAATCAGGTCAAAAAATTCGTATGGGACAACATAGTCTGCAGGTTCGGTCTTCCGGGGGAAATAATATCTGACAACGGAAAGCAATTCAGAGACAACCCATTCAAAGACTGGTGCGAAAAGTTATGCATCCGCCAGTGCTTTGCTTCCGTCAAGCATCCACAAGCCAATGGCTTAGTAGAAAGAGCAAACAGAAGTTTAGGAGAGGGAATAAAAGCACGACTGGATGAAAGGAGCAAGGATTGGATTGAAGAACTTCCACATGTCCTATGGGCGCACCACACCATGATCAAGTCAAGTAATGGAGATACGCCATTCTCACTCACATACCGAACGAAAGCAGTAATGCCAGCTGAAATTGGCATGCCAACCATAAGGACAGTGGGGGTAGACATGGTGCAGAATGATGAAGCCTTGGAAATCAACCTTGAATTTTTGGAAGAAAAAAGAGAGCAAACGGCAATCCGCGAAGCAAAGAGCAAGGCAAAAATAGAAAAATATTACAACTCTAAAGTTCGCAACACAAGCTTCAAACCTGGAGATCTCGTGTACATGAGCAATGAGGCCGGCCATGCAAAAAAGAGCGGGAAGCTTAGCCCCAAGTGGGAAGGACCATATGAAGTAACGAAAGCACTAGGCAACGGAGCTTACAAGCTCAGGGACCGCAATGGAAAGATCCTTCCGCGAACATGGAATGTCCGCAACCTCAAAAAATGTTATGTGCATGAAATGTAAGAACCCTTCCCACACAAGTTGGCAGCGGAAGGGGCATTATTTGAATTTCTCTTATCATGTAATGTCTTTTATTTAATGAATGAAATGTGAAGCCTAGCTACCTTCACAAGTTATTTAAAACTTTATATTTTACTTTCCAAAATTATTTATATGTTGTGATTGGTAAGACGCGCATGCAAAGGGGCATGACCTCACAAACATAAGTCATTATTCCGCATAATACAAGGATGAGCAGCCTAACAATTAACTCATGTACATAAGAGGTTTGCAAGCCCAGTACCAGAAGCATAACCTACAAATATTCAACTAAGACTATCATCACGAACGTATAACAGTGATACTAAAATATAGCAGCAAAGACATGTTAACAGAACATAAAATTGTTAAGTGTTACACAACGGTTATACAAAGATATAATCTAAAAGTGTTTAAATACACACAACCGCTACAAAAGGGTCGCATACAACCGCGACACAAAAATAAGATAACAACAAAAATACAAGCCTACAGAGCTGAAGCATGCTCCGGCGTGGTATCTAACTCCTCTTGCTCAAAAACAATCTTTGGAGAAGGAGGAACTTCAGCAAATGGTGCCGGAGGGACTGTGCTGGCTTGAGCAAAAGTGGTTGAAAGAGAAGTAGTCGTAGCCGGAAACCTAAAAGTACTTGCTTCACCAGTTAAGCTCTTAGCAGGCGAGCATCAGTATCTCCTCTGATCCTTTGAGCGCAAGGACAAGGAGGTCTCCCCAATAATCACTTGGTCCTCTAACCGGTGAATAGGAACCATAGGCTGCTCAGGTGAAGGTGGTAGTTGGCTAGCTTCCGGAGTCTTAGCAGCAGGACCTTCTAAACGAAGAAGGTCCATAATGTCAGCCATACTTGCATCCTTTTGAGACTCTAGTTGAGCAAGAAGGGGGAAATTCATGGCGCGGAGAGCATAACGGCCGAAACAAAGTTGGCTTCCGCAGAAGGATCATAAGCAGCAATGTCATCAAGCCCTTTTCCGGCTCTCCCATGGTCAATGCCAGCCGCCAGGCCATCCTTTTCGATAGCGCGCCCAAGGGCTTCGCCCAAAGCAGAAAGATATTCAGGTGATTGTAGGCATTTTATAACTGCAAGTTTAAGGCCGCGACCAAGAATCCACCTCCGTCTAGCGATAGTTGTCAAATAGCGAGGGTAAAATTCCTCATCCATATGGAGAGCCATATCCATAAGATCAGAATCTATAACCTGCTCATCCTGCACAGCCTCAACGTGCTCTTTAAGCAGTTTATATCCAGCCACTTCATCACGGAGGCCGGAACATGTAGCCTCCTGCTCAGACACTTGCAAAATCAAAATGATTATTCCATAGTTCAAAAATATAACAAAGATTGAAGATATATGAGACATATATACGTACCTGATCAACAAGTTTATCCTTCTCACACTCAAGAGTGGAAGACTTGATACTCAAATCGTCGCACGACAACTGCAAACTTGACAACTCCAGAGTCAATTTAGCAACCTCAGAATCTTTGGCAACGGCTGCAGACTCAAGAGCAGTGATTCGTCCTTCAAGAGCCACATTCCGCTTCTTCAAACTCTCCAATTCACCAGCCCGAGAAGCTTCCGCAGCCTCAACATTTGCAATTTGACCACGGAGACGAATGGCCTCTGCGGCCTTAGATTCTCTCAGAGATAACCGGGCTTTCAAATCAACAATTTCCGCATCTCTCTCCTTCAACAAATTAGCTTGCATACCACACTTGCCCTCCAACCTCTTCTTCCCCCTAAAGACATGCTCAAGTCGCATCCTAACTTCCGCACCAAGACACGTCTGGCGAGTAGCTCTAACATTGAACTCGGTGAGTAACTAGTCGTACTCCATAGCACGCAACTGCGAGAAAAACACAGGAGGAGCAAGTTGGTCGACCAAACTGCGACACACATTAGATTCATCCAGAGCGGACTCATTAAGAATATCCCACTTGGGAACATATGTTTGATGCAGAGTCTCAGAGTCTATATCCAGGGAAACATAGAAACTATCTGTTGTAGGATTAGTATCAGAAGGCTAAGAAGGTCCCGCTACATCTGGTCCTACCGTGCCTGCAGAGGTAGAATCCGAAAAAATACTGGCACGAGCAGGCTCATCACCTCCCCTGGAAAACGAAACAGAAGTGCCCGCCACAACCGTAGTAGCAATGGCCGTGGTCAGTACAGTAGGGTCCGGAACAATAGACCTGACAACCGAAGAAACTTCGTCATCTGCAGCATTTGCACTAGAACCATGAAGAGTGTTTGAGGAAATTAAGAACCTCTCAGCTGGACGATTGGTCCGTAAATTGGCTATGGAAACAGAATCAGCATGCCCACCACCCTTATGCTCCGGCATGGGGGTCACAAAAAAGGTAACAAAGGGTACGATGGCTGCAGCCGTAACACCAATCTCCGCGGCTAAGGTACTCTTGTCAAGCAAATCTTGAAGAGCAACAAGGGACTTCCCAGTAGTACTAGCACTGGCATCCCCAGAAGTACCGTGATCTTCCCTTAACCTCTTTGGGGGGGGGGGAAGGCCCGAACCACTAGCACCATCAACAGTTTTCCTCTTCCTCACTTTCTTCGGCTTATCAGCAACAAGGGCCTAAGTCTCAACATCCACCTCAATATCAATCCCTCCAATTTAGACAACAGGACCACTATGCTCAGCGTGATCCACTGCTGCAGCATCATCATCACTTCCCTGATTCACATTATCATCACCAGCACCCTAAACATCAGCACCTCCTTGATCATTCACCCCAACGAGCGGAATAACACGACCCCTGGTCAATTCAAGAAGCGGAACTTCACCCTCTCTGACCTCCCTTTCTCCTATCCTAACCTTGGTAGGATCCGCATGTTGGATAAAAGCAAACAAATCCATCGTTGCATATAAAAACAAAGAGACAAGTCAGATACGGTAGAAAAAGAACAAACCAAAAGACAAAAACAAAGAACACCTACCCTTATCCTCATCATCCCAGTAGGTCGGATAACAACCATCATCCAAAATATAATACCAACTTATGCCTACAAAGCACAAGAAGGGCACCGAAAACTTTTTGAACGGAGCAGGATTGGTAGCAAGATAATCACATACATCCGCATTATACCCAGTAGGTAGTGGAGGGGGATCTTTCTTCAATGTTTTATTTCTGTGCCACGGGATGGCAAGGGGAAGAATGGAGGCATCAACCCAAAAGAAATGGTCATTCCAATTTTTCAACGAATCTAAGGGTTTGGTATAACAGACTTGAGCATTCTCGGAACGCTTGCTAAAGGACATCCAACCCTTATTTTTTGAGTTACTATAAAACCTACGGAAGTTGCCTACGGTGGGCTCAAAACCGTGGACGCGACACAAGATCTCGAAATGAGAGACCTTGGCGGCTGCAATAACGGACAATTGGGACATATTTATTCGAAAGTACGCAAGTACATTTACAAGAAATTGAGAAAGGGGGATCCGGTAATTAGCAAAATCAAAAAATCTGCTATAGACACCAATTTTACCGGTGGGCTATTGTGGATCCTATCATTACGACCAGAAAGTTGAGGGTGAACAACATCAGGGATATAATACTTTTCGCACAAAGCATCTAAAGCAGATTGGGTTAACACGGATTTCATACTGTCAATTGTACCCATTTTTGAAAAGAAGAGTTTAAAACCTAACCTGGTAAGCTAACGAATCTTCAAACGATTACGGGCGTGGAAGATTGAGTAAAAAAGCTTGAAGGTTTTTCTCAACAATGGCGATAAACAGTGAAGGAGAAGAAAAAGAAAACAGTAAAACTCAAAGAGGTATTTATACCCTTGCCATAGTAAATGTGAGAAGTAGCAAGATGACGTCACGTGTAATCCACTAAGTTAGCCAACAGATAGGATTCAAAGAAAGCAGATGTAATGACAGTTAGGTAATTGACACCAAGTCGCATCAACCAGAAAACAAAAGGTCAGGGTAAACACACGTCACACAAAACCCTACCTAACTGGCTCAGGAAAAATCACGAAGAAGCCATCATTTGCGTAAATAGAAGAGCGTGCGGCAATAAAGAAACAAAGTTTAGCAAAATTCACCGCACGCAGCACTGTACCGCACGCAGTGAAATTACTAGACTGGAGACTTGATGACGTATAACCGGTACGGCAGGTTTTTGGGCCTCGGCCGTACCATCACAACGGGACCTTGGCCCAACGAAATAAATAACAAGTATAACGAGCCGAAACTAAGCCCAGTACCACACTGGCGCGGCCCGGAAGCAAACAAGACGGACGTGGATCGGTTATAGGCCGCTCCCGTAGGCCTTCCGCGGACCAACTAGCGTCCACGGAAGGAAGTCCACGTCCGCAGTCACGATTACCGCGGACCCTTGCCCGACAAGGGTCCCACTCTGGCAGTTACGATTATAGGCGAAATACTAGAAAACTATAGTACTAGACTCCCCTATAAAAGGAGCCCTCTGACACACTAAAATGTACAATTCTCTGACTCCTCAAAATACACACACATACTTCTGACATGATTTCTTACTCTCGCGCCAGAGTCTAAGCGTGGGGTCCGTCCCCACGGTAAGGCTAACGGTTTGTTTTCATTGTGTAGGAAATCATCTCAATCACTTGGTTTAGTACAAGATCTAGCCCGAAGTAAGCTTGAAGGTTTAGCCCAACAAGTAATCTTAGCCCAACTCATACCTTGTGACATATTTTGTACTAACATAAACATACCATAGTTGTAACGAGTCGAGCTTTCATCGAGTAACTCATGCTCGAACTCGACTTGAGCTCGTTCGAGCGTAGCTTTATCGAGCCTCTAGCTCGAGCCCATAAAATGAACTCAAATGTTTAACGAGTCGAGCTCGAGTTTTTATGAGCTTGACGTGAGTTATTATTAAGCTTTTCGAGCATTAAGTGATATATTATGTAGTACGTTTTTAAAGCTTATATGTAAATAAACTAAATGTAAATTCTTATAAATGTTTCGAGCTCAATTTGAACTGAATTCAAATTTTATCTTAAATTTCAACATTAGTTGGTTTAAAAAACACGTCAATACAAACTAGCAGGATACCTGCGCGTTGAGCTGCGTGATCCTATAGTCAAAACTTTTGGCGAACAATATTATTCGACTATATATTTTCCATGATAATAACTTTACATATAGCGAGAAGTTTAAGGAACAACTTTAAATCACACCATCTCACACAAACATGGTAGAGTACCCATGCATCGCGATGCAATGGCTATACGAAAACGGTAGTTATCAATATTACGAAGTTGTGAAATAGACGGTGAAAGAAACTTGCTAGTCAATAATGTTATGTAATATTCGTCATAATATTATATATCGTGTAAACATAAAGTAGTATAAATGTAGTGTCGTCTTCCTTTCTTCCGGCGGCAATGAATATTCTGCTCGAAAAACATGTTGGAGAATAAATATAAGACGAAGAATAAAATATGCATGTAGGAGAAATATGTTATACCTTTAGCTTTTTTATTTGTATTTTTTAAATTGATATATTTGTTTTTGAATGATTTGTACAATATGTTTTATTATTCGTATTATTTAATTTAAATTTAAAAAATGTGTTAATAACATTTAATGCAGGTTGATTCAAATTTTATCTTAAATTTCAACATTAGTTGGTTTAAAAAACACGTCATTACAAACTAGCATGATACATGCGCGTTGAGTTGCGTGATCCTGTAGTCAAAACTTTTGGCGAATAATATTATTCGACTATATATTTTCTGTGATAATAACTTTAGATATAGCGAGAATTTTTTGGAACAACTTTATCGCACACCGTCTCACATAAACATGGTAGAGTACCCGTGCATCGCGATGCAATGGCTATACGAAAACGGTAGTTATCAATATTACGAAGTTGTGAAATAGACGGTGAAAAAAACTTGCTAGTCAATAATGTTGTGTAATATTCGTCATAATATTATATATCGTGTAAACATAAAGTAGTATAAATGTTGTGTCGTCTTCCTTTCTTTCAGAGGCAATGAATATTCTGCTCGAGAAACATGTTGGAGAATAAATATAAGACGAAGAATAAAATATGCATGTGGGAGAAATATGTTATGCCCTTTTTTATTTGTATTTTTTAAATTGATATATTTGTTTTTTAATGATTTGTACAATATGTTTTATTATTTGTATTATTTAATTTAAATCTAAAAAATGTTTTAATAACATTTAATGCAGGTTGATTATAGCTTGAAAACTTTCTGATTTTTTTTTTTTTGGGTAAAGAAAACTTTTTCTGTTAAGTTTGCACAACAAGCTTATTGATTTGTAATGGTTAAACATAATTATTTTAGTACAATTGTGAAAAAAATGTTCCTAAATTATAAGGGGTATAGATAAATTGAGTTTTTTGAGCCCGAATTCAAACTTTCTCAAGCCAAACTCGAGCTTTCTTCATAAAAGCTAGACTAGCTATCAAACTGAGCTCGAGCCGAACAAAATGTTGTCGAGCCATGTCAAAATTCGACTTGACATCACAGTTGTTGATGTATAAAACTTTAAACTGACATGTAATTATCCAGGCGACAAAAGAGAACCTTTTTTATACCCAAGAATTGCCTCACAAACAAGATAACTTCCTACATAGAACGTAAAACATAAAATTACACAAAAATGTAAAATACCATTTCATAACAATCAAACCAAGCTACTATGCAAGGTCCACCATCTCACTCAAAAAATCAAATCAGAAACGCCTTGGTTTTTCCTCCGCTACATTTACTCTGAGTGCTCTCCCGCCCATGCTCTGTGACACAAAGTTGTGCATCAAGTAATAATAATAATTTAACACAGATTTCACATCTTTTACATCCTGTACAGCCATTTCATGAAGATATGGCTGACTGCTGGGAGTGAGGGGTTAAAAAGAGCTACACAGCATTTTTTTATAACTTGCAACCCGTTTGTCACTTAATTTATAATAAAAAATAGATGTAATCTTTAGGTAAGTTTAGCAAGAATTTAGGGTACCTGTCCATCTAGATTTTCAATAGCGTCATTGACTTCGCTTTCAGATGACATGGTCACAAAGCCAAACCCACGTGACCTGCCACTTTCCCTGTCATAAACGACTCGTGCATTCACAACCTTTCCGTGTTCGCTGAAAAGTTGCTCAAGACGGACATCATCTACATCCCATGGAAGGTTGCCAACATAGACTCGGTATGAAGGTCCAGTCATCTGAGGTGTGCGCTCTGTGCGCTCTGGCCTTGATCCTCTTGGTGCGGCCTTGTTCACAGTCAGGTACCTTCCTCCAATTTCCTGTTTATAATATGACATAATAAATAGATTAAGATTCTTTCACTAAGGTCAGTAAATACCATTGTCCTAGTCATTTAATCTATTTAACATTACTGAACAAGCGTCTTGTTAATATTGCACAAGATAGAGCAATTCAAACATTTCATCCAATCATCCTAAACTAGTTGTAGACTAAGAAAAAACATTAAAAGAAATATAATATAGACCGATGCAACCAGAGAGCTACAAACTCTCTAGTCCTCTAGAGCCACACGAATTATCATGTTGTGAATTATAAACATCTTCTGAACAACACCTTATGTCCTTATGCACGCCCCACACGCAACTTTGGATAGACTGTGTGAAGGAGGGGGCTTATATGTGCTTGAATACCGAGTGTTTATAAATAATGTTTATGAACCTTAGTGGAACACTCACGTAGTTTTTTTAGCAATGTGTTTAAAAGTGATTAAAGTTCTATCTCAGCAAGTTACAATATTAAGTTTCAAAACACACATCCAAACACCCCAAATCCACACACAACCATTATAAGTCAATAAACCAAAACAAACTACCAAACCAATGTGGCATTAACATACCATCATCATAAAATATCAAACCTAACATGCAATAGTTGAAACTTTTAGGTGAAATAAAACTTACATGGCGGTTGAGCATCTCAACTGCTTTCTCAGCTTCTTCAACAGTACTCATAGTCACGAACCCGAAACCCCTACTCTGATCAGTCTCTCTGTTATAAATAACCTGATTCAACAAACAAACAGAAACCAAATTTCAATCAAATTACATAACTTAATTCAAATTCTCAAAAAATAAATTCCTGGCATCATACTTTTTCATTCTTACATCTAATCCATTAAAATTAAAACTTGTTTATGTCACATTTCAGTCATTTCACAACCCATAATGCACAAGTTTTAAAATTTTAACTTTAAACATAAATCTATTGTTTTTATACAAACGAGTAAAACAATTTGATGCAAGTCTTAATACTTCAATCTTATACATAAACGTAACATTTCTATTCACAAATTTAACATTTTGTAACTCGTAATCTTAGCATCTTATTTTCTTAATACAAGTTTCTAACATTATACTTAAATCTAACATTATTTAATAAAAAATGTAACGTTTTTACTAAATTCACCATTTTTATACCTACACGTAGCATTTCTATACAGATATATATAACATTTCTATACAGATATATCATTATTAATAGCCTTACAATAACTAAAACTTGACAAATTACCAATTAAAGATTATGTCTCATTTCAATCAGTTCGTTACGCATTTTCTTAGCATTGCAACAAAAAAATTAACATTATAAATTTCATTCTTAACAGCCCAATTTTCTTATCAAGTGACCCAATTCAAGATTATTAAAACTAAACTAAGGGGGTGTTTATTTCGGCTTATATAGTGGCCTAGTGGGCTTATGGCTTATTTGGTTTTGGGCTTATGTTTCGTAAGTTCACTTTTTATGGCTTATTTCATAAAAAGTGAACTTATGCAACATAAGCCCAAAACCAAATAAGCCATAAGCCGGCTATATAAGCCGAAACAAACACCCCCAACCAAAAGATTATCAAAACTAAATTTATTTAAAAAAACTAAATACCAAAAATTATAAAAAAAACCACCTCAGAAATCTCAACAACACCAGCTTGCTGAAACAACTGAGCCAACTGCTCACTATCAACATCATAAGGCAAATTCCCCACAAATATCTTAGCCTCTTCTGGTGGCTCACCACCACTGAACTCCTCACTACTCTCACCACTCACCACCACTTCCTCACTTTCTTCCTCATCAAGAACCAAAGTTGGGTTATCTTCTTCTGCCACAAAACTCACTATTCTAGATACCCTTTTGGCTTTTAATGAAAAGGGTGTGAATGAAGTGAATAAGTTGACTTGTTTTATGGGTTTTGAAGGTAAAGAAAAGGTTTTTCCGGCGAATATGGCTGGAGATGATGCGAATAAACGGTTGGTTGTGGTCATGGATAAGGTGTTGGACATGGGTTTTGCCGCACAAGACATGTTTGTTTTTGTTTGATGAAATGTTTTGAGGGTTTAGAGGTTGTGTGTATGAGATAAGGAGATGTGGTTTTGTTGAATGTTTTGCGTTTTAGGGGTTGTTGTTTTTTATGGTGCCAAATGGGCTTTTTGGGTTTGGTTTGTGAGAAATGGGCTAAATATTTTATTCGGCATGTGTAGTAATGGTAACAAGCAACATTACCCGCGCGTTGCTGCGGGCGTTAATTTTTCGCGTGTTGTTGTGGGACATTAATTTTTTTTTTCGGCCTTATTTTTTCGGTCTCATGTTTAATAGTTTGTTTTGTTCTTATATTAAATAACAATCGCGCGTTTTTTTTTGGCCCAGGCCGATAGAAAGCCGTAAATAGTTAAAAATGAGAGTACGTCCCGTAAATATTTTTTTCTTATTTTTGGCCAAAGAAGGGGAGCGGGATTATAAATTTTTTTTTTTCGGGCCGATGAACAGTAACCGAGCCCATCCCGTAAATTTTTTTTTCTTATTTTTGGCCAAAGAAGGGGAGCGGGATTATAAAGTTTTTTTTTTTGTTTTTTTTCGGAATTTTAAAATTCGAACATTTATTTAATAAACTTGTTAATTATCAAACATTTAATTAAACAATACACCGGAAACATACTAAACAAATACAATCATAACTTTTTATTTGCACCGGAAACATACTAAAAAAATACAACCATAACTTTTATTTAAACAATACAATTATACAACTAAAAATATATAAATAAAATACATTTCGAGTTCGCTTGGCCATCAACCGAAAACATATTAGTGTACTCAAGTAGTCAAAAAAGAAATTTTTTTTAAAAACTATTAGTGTTCGGTTTATTGGTATCAAGTAGTGATTTTTTAAAAAACTTTTTTTTAAAGAATATTAGTTGTTTTTTTTAAAACTATATTAGTGTACTCAAGTAGTTAAAACGGGGTTTTTTTTAAACATATTAAAGGTTATAAAATAAATAATTAAAAAAAAAAAACCGTTTTTAAACCGGTCATAAAAACCCGGTATGATTAAAAAACCGAAAACCGGTCTAACCGGTTCGGTTATATTTAACCGAACCGGTTAAAAAAAAACCGGTTTTTTAAAAAACCTTTCGGTTTTTTCGACCGGTTTTTTAAAAAACCGGTTTGAATTTGCAACACTAATGTGTGTAATGAATGGTAATAGAGTTTATACAACTCTCATTCACCGTTTGAAACGACGCCGTTTGAATAATGGGTTATATTTTAGCCCAAATTTGTTTGGCCTGCTCCAATCTCCTCATCTTGTTTTTTTATATTTGGTATTTCGAAGCTTCTTCCTCACACATACCACTGTTTCATTCTCACCCACATCTCTCTCTTTCTCTCTCTTTCTCTCTTCATTTTCTTGAAGCTTCCAGGTGAGACAAATCTTCACCAAACCATAGTAGCCATAGATGAAAAGTACAAAGCTCGGAAGAATATTGCCACCGATCAATTCGATTAGGTAATTAATACTTACTTGAAATTATCACAAATCATTCAATAATCATATTATTTAATTTTTAATATCTAAATTTATGCGGATTTGGATGGTTTAAATTTGGGTGTTACGATTCGGTTAGTTTTTTTATGTTAGGTGGCTATATTAAGGTGTAAAGATGGTGTAGGTGGTTGCGTTGATTTTTTAGTATTGTATAGCAGTAGACAAGCAGATAAGATTATTTGTGGCTTATGGTGAGATGAGGTAAATTATTTTGAATTTTTTTATATGTAAGAACGATTGAATTAAAATTTGTTTTTATTGATTGGTTCTGAAAATTGTTTACGGGTTTTTGTGAATGTTTGTGTTTTGTTATAATTTTGTCGCAGGTCGGTGTATAAGGAGATTGAGAGGAAGTATGAAGTTGATCTTGGTGGTCTTGGTAAGTTTGTGTACCATTTTTATCTATTTGTTATTTTACTTTATGAGGAATTTAATTTATGAACTCAGTTACGAAAATGTGTGACATTAGCCTATGTTGTATATAAACATGTCAAGTTATAAATCTTTTGGCAAAAAAATAATACCGTATATGATTAGTTTTAGGGGGAAAGTGAACCTGTGGTTGTTAGATATGTAAGTTTAGGTGTAGCATCATATTAAACAACATTGTTGGGCTTAAAATCTAAAACCGTAAAGTTGAAGAACATTAAAATTTCAGTTTAATATGATTGGCTTAAAATCTAAAACTAGTTTTAAACCATAAAGACTGGAGAGTGTGTGCATGCTGATGTTAACTGTCAACGATATATGGCTGCTACGTCGGCTGTTTCGAGCGTTGGTGGTGATGGAACTACTGTCTTTACATATAAGTACACACTCGGCTAATTGCTCTGACTTCTATGTGTGGTTCCCGGTATTGGTCTTAATCAATTTGTATACACTGCATCAAATAATGTAAATGCATAAATGATTACTCTACCTGATACAGTTCACGATTTTGTCGTTGAGTCGCGTCATAACACATGTATGTGTTTTTGATAGCGTTGTTACTTATGTTGACGCGTTTAAGTGTTTTAAGCAATACTGATTGTATAAGTAGCACTGATGCAGGTGCGGATGATGGCCAACCAGTGATTATGGTTTAAGGTATATGTTTCTAATTTTTTAGAAAGATTTGAGATTGGGGTTTTGTTGTTATTTCGAGGTTTTACGTTGCTTATATTGTTTGCAACTAAAGGTTTTGATAATCTTTGGCATGTTACCTTGCTGATGCCGTTTGCAGTTAAGTGTTCGCGAAAATGACTTTTCGAGTGTTCATTATTTGCATCGTGGCGGGCGAGCGTTTTAAGTTCGCAGCCATGACATTGGGTCATTTTAAGATGATACTATTTGCATCGTGGCGGGCCGAGCTTCCTAAGCTCGCAGCCATAGAAGAGATATGTATTATTTTCGACTCTTTACATAGCCGCACCTCATGGTTAAAAAAACTGAATTTTGAGGCTGCGATGACTAAGAAAGACGTCAACATAGCTGAGATTGTTCGAGTCTTGGCGGGGCAACTTATTACGGTTGCAATCATGGCAGATGCATCCTCTTTGTTCGATTATTAGCCTATCTGAGCCTCCTGTACGATGATGTTGACACTTTGTTATCCTATAAACTAATCCATTACAATTAATAAGCAAACCAAATAAGCCTTGATAAGCACAAAAATAATAAGAAGAAGGATAGAAAGGAAATTGAAGAATATTAGATTAAGAGAGAGAGAGAGTTTGGTGGACCTTTTACACATATGAAACACATACATAAATAACCAACACCCTCTCTATGTGTGGAGAAGGTTCTATCCTATGCCTTCACTTAAGACGCATAGGCTTTTTCTTGGGCCCGGGCTTGGCTTAACTTGGGCTTTGAGCCCGAAACACGGACAATATTAGATTACAATCCCAATCCCCATAATACCGACTAGCGCAATTACATTACAGTAAACCTAATAAAAACAAGACGACGATACATTCATGTATCGACTTAATAGAATTAAGGCAACAAATCTCTCCTAATGTAGAGGTCTTCTTTGATTACCCTAATGTTGACGTTCTTGATGGAGGTTATCTTTGTTTGACTTTACCTCCCCTGAAGTTGAAGATATAAACGATTGACTTTGCCTTCTTTGGTCTTGTCCATTCCTTTTCTGTTTGTAATGGCTTTGTCATTCATGCTTTAACGACCGATAACAATCTTTCGTGTCACTTAAGTGGATCTTGATCCAGAAAGCCTTTCGTCTTTTTGACTTTGAGTTCTTGAGATCTTACTTCTTGCCATCAATTCCTTGACTTGAATCATCTTGAATGACTTTCTTGATCAACAAGTTGCTCTGACATGACATACTCATACATATTGGCATTCTTGTTGACTTAAGATAACACCAAATAAACTTCTATTTTATAGCATCATTTATCCCATGTATTTAACCCATTTTGTATAATTATTGCAAAGAAATGTTACTTAATCGTTTATATTAAAAATTCGTAATTACGGAGTACTTGTTGAATATTCGGAAAAAGACTCGCCATTCTGGAGCCTAAACGAGGATATTTTGAAAGATTCATGATTCCCTGACTACCATACGCCTTATCCATCAAGAAGATACGACGTAACCGAGGCCTGCAACTCACCAAAGACCACAAAGGAAAGAATGTCAATACGCCGTATCCTGAGAAGACCAATACGCCGTATTGGATATATGGCATGTGAATATTCTGGAAGATATCAAACGTGGTTCCTACTCCAAGAAACTCCAATACGTTGTATCCAACCCATTGTGGATACGCCGTATCGAACCGACTATCCAACCTAATAAATACAAAACTCAAAAACGAGTTTTAAGTGTGCTAAATTATATTCTCGATACCTAAACCACAAAAGTCGATTTTCAGAGGAGAAAAAGAGCAGAAGAGGTCTTGCAACGCATTCCAATCCATAGAAGACAACGTGTAATTTCTTATACTTTTGTAATCGTTTAGTTTTTGGTATCATTCGTTAACTCGGTTAGTTTACCTTGGCTAAAACAATTACTCTTGTATTAATTATGATGTTTGAAGGCTAATACCTTCGGGTATTAGCCATTATTATGAAGATCTGAATGTTTGGTTTTGTTTATATCTCGATTGCTTAATTTATCGATGTATGCTTGTTTATGTTTATCAATATACTTGTTTACGTGCTTTTGTATGCGACCTATCATTCAACTGGATCTAGTGATACGGACCAAGTAATCTAGATGCTGAGATAGCTCTCCATATAGTGATTTATACATCTAGAATCATAGGATCACAAATATTGTCCTTCTAAAATCGTGCTAAGGATACGCTTCTGGCTTAACTAGTTAACGGAAACTGCCTTTGGTTTATTGAACATGTTGACTAGTAGGTGAATCTAGATAATTCAACAAATAATGTTCTGATTCTATTGGATAGTTGGACAAGTGGACTACTAGTTATAAATTACCATTAAGCAGTTAAGTGGGTAAAAGTCTTTATGAGCAAGGTTTAACAGATCACCTTTGCTTAATCCCTAAGATAGATTATAATCAGTAATAAGGAAGCTTTTCAAATGGCGGATGCATTACTAGTGACAGAATAAAATTGTCTAGGTCGTAGATGAAGTCTAGCCCTAAGTCTATGAATGATATTCCTGCTTGCGAGAATAAAGTAATCATTGCACTGAATAAACAAAACCAACGTTCTTAATCGGATTAATATGGCTAATTACAGTTTATTCTATCATAAGGCTCGACCAGCCATTATCTAATAGTAAATTAGCTTACGTGGGTAAAAGAGTCCATGAATTAGGGGATAGTAGTCACCAACCAAACCCGTGCCAGTCCCCTCTTCAGGCTGAAACCCCTCTTTTACCTGTTAGAATTAGGATTAAAACTAACATAGCATTAACATAGGTTTTGACTTTAGATTAGAATTAACATAGATTAGAATAACCCAAGATTCTAAATAAATTGGTAGATTTTAACCTCGATTCAAGTGTTCATACCACTACTTACCACGAATCAACCACCGACCTAGGTACACTGCCCTTAAAGTTGTTTGTATTTTTTGTAAGACGGCAAAATATAAATTTTAAAACTTGAATCATAAAAATATACGGCTACTCTGCCAACGGACACATCACGAGAATTTGGCGCACGGATTCCGGGGGGTGAAAATAATCTTGATTTTATTTTATATTTTGGTTTATAACATTAGATCTAACACCCTTATGTAGTAGTGCTAATTAATAGTGAAATATCTTGTATATTCTTTATATTTGTTAGTTTAATTGTTTTCTTGTATAATTGTGTGTTTAATTTAATTGTTTTCGTAATACACTGTTCTGGTAGATAACTCAATACGGTGTATCCACTTCCATTAGATACGGCGTATCCAACTTTCTGTCCAATACAGCGTATTCATTTAATCGATTAATACGGCGTATTCACTTCTATTGAATACGGCGTATCGATCATCTGGAACAAAATCTGAGTTTTCGTATTTGATTTTCGTGCTAAATTTTTTTCTATCTTTCTTCAGAGAAAATCCTGCTGATATTTTTACCCTTGTTACTGGACATACTTATCAGAGCTAGTCGATTGAAGAAAGTTATGGAAGACAAGGGAAAGAATTCAAGTATGGAAACATTTGCGCCTAATGACAAAGCAGATTACTATTCCGGGATTACAAGTATTACAGTTAACGGGAAAAATGCTTATGAGCTGAAAGGAAAATTCTTGGATGATCTGCACAACAATGCTTTTAGTGGAACAAACAGAAAAGACGCAGTTAAACATATTGAATACTACCTAAAAATTATTGACCCAATCAAATTACCCAAGTAGATACATGATAAACTAAGAATTATGTTGTTTTCCCATTCTCATTGGCTGGAGGTGCACGGAATGGATTTGATCAAAACCAAAAAGAATCAATCACTTGTTGGGTAGCTTTACCTGCTAATTATTTTGGAAAATAACTACCCGCCCATCTCGCTATCAAGGGAAATAACACTTCCGTAATAAAATGGGACCCAACTAATCCAAGATTCAAGGATGGCTGGCTACAAAGTTTGTAAACTATAAAACGATGGATATATTCACTGAAGGAGCTTTGTGGGATTACTGGAAAATAGGTGGTGATGAAATTGAGGTATCTGATGATGAATCTTATGATCTTAAAGAATACTGGAGTCACAAGGAGGAAGAAACCGCCAAAATTTTTAAGATAGAAACTGACATTTTTTACTATGAGACACCTCTCTGTTTGGCATTCAATGATTTTAATTACCTTCTCAAAGTAGATCCGGACCTACTCACAAAGAATATTATGGGGTTTAAAACCTATAAAGATTACAAAGACGACTGGATCTACGAATGGAACGAGAATGTACCATGGGTGTATGACAAACCATGGCTTGATAATGGAATATGGAAGGAACAAAACTAGTCAAACATACTTGCAAGCCTTTCAACTATAAAACTGGGTGTTCTGGAATGAGCCAACTTGTAGTATGAGAGGGAAGGCTTATTGAAATGGAGAAATTTACCCGGAGCATACCATATTGGAAACTCGCTCCATTACCAAGACCTTGAATGGTATGAGACTCTGGAAGATAGCGAACTAAAAGATGAAGCTTTAAGGAATAAAGCTATCATGGAAGGTTTGATTTAGTGAATGTGAATCAAGCAATGATTGTTGGAAAAGATGGAGAGCCATTGAGAATTTACTACCACGATTAGATAAAGGGGAATATGAAAACAAAACTCATGAAGAAGACGAAGATTTATGTATATCACAAGCTTGGCGAGGTGCCGGTTTGCCAAATAAAAATATACAAGATGATCAAATATTCGTTCAATGATGAAAAAGAATATGATGCTGTAAAATAAGATGAATACAACGATCTTACAATCACAAGTGATGAGGCATACCGAGCTTACCGGGAAATCTTTCGGATGATGGACGAAGGATGGATGGTTACGCGCATCGAGTGAGAAGCTAAAGAAAAGTCTAACTTAAAGACTTCGCTGTAAACAAAAGTGCTTCCCGGGAGACAACCCGGATTGTACTTTAATTTTATCGAGTCAGTCTCCCAGACATCAATACGGCTTAACCGCTACCATACCAGTACGGCGATATTGATTGACTGAACGTTATTCAGTTTTTTACCTTTTATGCACTTTAACAACATTAATGTCATTATATAGGCAATAACCGGCATATTCATGCACATGATACGGCGTATTCACCAAAACTGACCCGTATTTAGTTTGTTTAGTTTAGTTTAAATTAACCGTAGGTACCAAGATAGGAATACACGTTTTTTTCCTATGTTTTATATAGGACCTCGTAAAAGAAATATCGACGAATATTGGTGGAGAATTTACAAATCTGGATATCTTAAAGTGTTGGAGTCTTGAAACTTCAAGGCGGTTGTTCAACACAATCTTGCTAATAAACTCAACATGGAGAATCTACCGAGCAAATATCAGGGGAGTTTCTCAATCTAATTCTTTTCAATTCCCGTATTTAATGTTTTATTTATACAACGAGGACGTTGTATAATTCAAGTGGGGGATGGAATTAGAATGTATACTTGTCATATTTTTCACACTAAAATGCTTAAATTATGCTCAAATTTAAAAAAAATTCAAGCATACTTTTGTGAAATTACTTGATACATAACCCGCACACAATAACCCTTGTTAGATATTGTGAGGAGTTAACCTTATCCGTTTCCAGATGTTTACCCAAATTCCACAAAAATATGAGTATGTCGGTGATGTTGTAGACTTTAGAACTTGGCTTGGTATATCTATTCGAGACCGCAGTGATAAGTACTATGGATATAGATGGAGTAACTTGTTTACATTGGTAAATCTTAGAATTACACCCAAATCGTCTTTACATGTTGCTTATTAACTAACTATACTAGTTAGTTAACCCCCGTATAAACCCTTTGTTTACTCTCACTTTAAGAGTAAGATACCCCTAGATTAACCCGTAGAGCCAATCCTTTAGGAACTACACCAATTATTTGTTTGGTTACACCTTTACACCTTAGCCTACCCTGTTAGATTAAGTTAATTTTACAGTTGCTAGTTGCTTAAAGTGTAAAGTTTATATTTCTCGAATGGGTTTTCCCCCCCCCCCCTTGTGTCCTAATTTTTGGTACGGTTGGAAGAAATTTGCACATCGCAAATAGGAATGTATATTATAGTCAAAACTCATGTATTTTTACTACCATCGTAATTATTGGTACGTTCGAAGAATGAAGAAATTATCGAAGGAATTATTCAGAATTATTATGATCGTGAAGATGGTGAAACTACACCGAGTTTCGTATAGTGTTAGCAAAAAAATGAAAAAAATTAGAAAAATCGCAACAAAAAAGAGAAGAAAAGTTTGAAGATAATCGTTTCGCAACTACCGAAGGAATTACACGAAGGATCGATTATTCGTTGATACAAATCGACGATGTATAGTATTGTATAAAGTGGAAGATATCGCCACTTGCCTTGTAAAGTATGTAAAGTATGGGATGATTGGGAAGTTGGCCGTTACGGGAACACCAACTTAGGTTGTTGTTTTTGATCTATGATCAAGACGTTGTAAATAGTTGTGTCTTTATCATGGTAACGGTCGGGAAAAAGTGTCTAGCAACTTGTATTTTAGACTTAATCTATTTGTTTCGTAATTTTTATTTAATAACAATTTAATTCCCTTTCCTAATTATTAACCATGGGTTTTACGCGAATGCGGATGTGATCGAGCGTGCATGTCTATTACATCGTTACGGCCATGTATGCATGTCTCAGCTGCCTTGTTGGTTTATTACTATTGGTGAAAGTTAGAAGATCCATACCCTATATTGCTCTACTATTCCTACTCTTTAGATTATTTAAGGTAGAAATGAGCAGTAACATGTGTCTATCCCGTCGTTACGGGTGTGTATGTGTGGTCTTTGTCGCCCTCCTAGAATATTGGTATCGATAAAGATTAGTTAAGAGTAATCAACCCTAATCCTTATCATACAAACCCATATTTACCTTTATAAACTTGTTACTCCTTAGCTTTAGCGGTGGAGATGTGTATCCTTGCCAAGCTTATAATAGAATACTCGTCACGACCAAGCAATTGAGCGAGATAAGGACGAGACTATTTACCACATAGATTCAGTTTAGTGATTTGAGGTGTAATTCATCTTCCTATTTCGTGAGGTGTTTGGTTGTGTACTTGTAATAGATCAAATAAATGCTTTAACGAAAAATATCCTTAGGGATACATTTTTATAAACTTCTAAAGGCTACTTGAGGACAAGTAGGATTCAAGTGGGGGGATATTTGATGACATCAAATAACGTCTATTTTATAGCATCATTTATCCCATGTATTTAACCTATTTTGTATAATTATTGCAAAGAATTGTTACTTAATCGTTTGTATTTGCGAATTGCAGTAATTACGGAGTACTTGGTGAATATTAGCAAAAGGTGCGCATTATGGAGCTTTAATGAAGATATTTTGAAGAATACTATTCTGACTACCAATACGCCATATCCATCAAGGAAGATACGGCATATTCGTGCCTGCACTCACCAAAGACCATAAAGGAGACAAGCTTAATACGTCGTATCCAGAAAGACCAATACACCGTATTGAAGATATAGTATGTGAAGATTCTAGAAGATATCAAACATGGTCCCTACTCCAAGAAACTCCAATAAGCCGTATCTAATCCCTTGGATACGCCATATTGAATCGACTTCCGGACAGTATAAATAGAAAACTCAAAAACGAGTTTTAAGTGTGCTAAATTATATTCTCGATACCTAAACCACAAAGGTCAATTTTCAAAGGTGAAAAAGAGCAGAAGAGGTCTTGCAACGCATTCCAATTCATAGAAGACAACGTGTAATTTCTTATATTTTTATAATCATTCAGTTTTTGGTATCATTCGTTAACTCGGTTAGTTTACCTTGGCTAAAACAATTACTGTTGTATTAATTATAATGTTTGAAGGCTAATACCTTTAGGTATTAGCCATTATTATGAAGATCTGAATGTTTGGTTTTGTTTATATCTCGATTGCTTAATTTATCGTTGTATGCTTGTTTATGTTTATCAATTCATACTTATTTACGTGCTTTTGTATGCGACCTATCATTTAACTGGATCTAGTGATACGGACCAAGTAATCTAGATACTGAGATAGCTCTCCATATAGTGATTTATACATCTAGAATCATAGGATCATAAATATTGTCCTTCTAAAATCGTGCTAAGGATACGCTTCTAGCTTAACTAGTTAACGGAAACTGCCTTTGGTTTAATGAACATGTTTACTAGTAGGTGAATCTAGATAATTCAACAAATAATGTTCTAATTTCATTGGATAGTTGGACAAGTGGACTACTAGAGTATAAATTGTCATTAAGCAGTAAGTGGGTAAAGTCTCTATGAGCTAGGGTTTAACAAGGTCACCATTGCTTTAATCCTTAACATAGATTATAATCAAGTAAAAAGGATGATTTATGCAGATGCTTTAATTGTGACAAAATTAACAAAATGATATGCCTCTTCGAGATAAGTAATCATTGCACTGAATAAACAAACCAACTTCTAATCGGATTAATGATGGCTAATACCGTTTTCTATCATAAGGCTCGACAGCTCTTTTATCTTCTGTTAATTTGCTTGCGTGGGTTAAAGTGTCTTGAATTGATTGTAGTCACCAACAAACCCATGCCAGTCTCTCAGGCTGAAACCCCCCTTTTACCTGTTAGAATTAGGATTAGAACTAACATATGAATAACATAGGTTTGACTTAGATTAGATAACCAAAATATAAATAAATTAAGATATTTAACCTTGCTTCAAGTGTTCGACACCTTACTTACCACGAATCTACCACCGACTGGGTACACTGCCCGTTAAAGTGTTATTTTTGGTTAAGTCGGCAAAATATAAATTTAAAACTTGAACTATCATAAATAAACTCCACACAACGACACATCAAGTTTTTGGCGCCGTTGCCAAGGATTGAAAATTAATCTTGATTTTTATTTTATGTTTTGGTTTTTAACATTAGATCTAACCCTTAGGAATAGTGTAAATTAGATTAGTGTATATTATGTATATTTGTTAGTTTAATTGTTTGCTTGTATATTTGTGTGTTTAATTTAATTGTTTTGCTAATACACTGTTCTAGTAGATAACTCGATACGACGTATCTACTTCCATTGTATACGGCGTATTTAACTTTCTGTCTAATACAGCGTATTCATTCAATCGATTAATACGGCGTATCCACTTCTATTGGATACGGCGTATTGATCATCTGTAACAGAATCAGAATCTAAGTTTTCATATTTGATTTTTTTGCTAAAAGATTTTCTATCTTCCTTTAGAGTAAATCTTGCTGATATTTTTACCCTTGTTACAAAAAGTACTTATCAGAGCCAGTAGACTGAAGAAGATACCATAAGAAGTCATGGAAGAACCAACTTTAGAAGAATACGTAGTGAATGGTCAAAATAAATCGAATCTTTCTATCACCAGTAATGATATAAACATTGAACTCAGCAAGGAATTTTTGGTGGAATTACATAAGAATGCATACCACGGGTGGATTGACGAAGACGTGATGGACCACATTGCTAACGTACTTGAGATGATTAATTTAATCTACATTCCTGGTGTGGATTCCCATCAATTATGAATGAAAGTTTTTCCTCTCTCACTAGCTGATGACGTACGACAATTGTGGATAAACGAGGGGGAAGGAAAAACCACCATTTGGGAAGAACTTGTTGAGAAATTTTTCTGTAAATTTTATCCTAAATCATACGATGGAGAAGAAAAAATGTTGGACGAAGGAGATAACTGGGGGATAGACACACTTGAATTCATATCGCGAATAAATTCATCATTTGATAAACATATGAAAATAGATGGAAGAAATAAAAAGGTATTGTTCCATGCTTGGATAAATGGGAGTTAGAATAAGAGACGAATTGATCACAGCATCTTGTGTAATAACAAAACTACTACTGACTCGTTCTTCAAACCTTATCTGATAACACGCGGAAAATGCGACACCAAAAAGGAAGTGAACAAAGTCAGACGAAGCGCAAATATAGCAATACATTCGAATCCATTAATGAGCAAACTAACAAAGGAATGTGTAAAGTAGAGAAGTTTGAAGCTATTCAGTACTCGCTTGGAACCAATGAAGAATATATTGCTATAAGAAGATGTGAATATGATATTTGGGAGAGAAATGAAGACAATATGTCCAAAATCTACCAAGATATTTTTCAGAAAAAGGACAATGGATGGAAGGTTACGCGCACCGAGTGAGAAGCTGAAGAAAATTCTAACTTAAAAAATTCGCTGTAAACAAAAGTGCTTCCCGGGAGACAACCCGGAATGTTATTTATTTTTATCGAGTCTGTCTTCCCAGACATCAATACGGCGTATCCGCTCCATACCATACGGCCTATTGATTGTCTGGACGTTATCACTCTTTACCTTTTATGCACTTTAAAAACATTATTGTCAGTTCTGGCAATATGGCGTATTCATGCACATGATACGGCGTATTCACCAAAACTGACCCGTATTTAGTTTGTTTAGTTTAGTTTAAATTAACTGTAGGTACCAAGATAGGAATACACATGTTTTTTCCTATGTTTTATACAGGACCTCGTAAAAGAAATATCAACGAATATTGGTGGAGAATTTATAAATCTAGAGATCTTGAAGTGTTGGAGTCTTGAAACTTCAAGACAGTTGTTTAACATAAAATCTTGCTAATTAACTCAACATGGAGAATCTACCGAGCAAATATCCGGGGAGTTTCTCATTCTGATTCTTTTTAATTCTCGTATTTAATGTTTTATATATACAACGAGAACGTTGTATAATTCAAGTGGGGGGATGGAATTAGAATGTTTATTTGTCCTAATTTTCACACTAAAATGCTTAAATTATGCTCAAATTAAAAAAAAATTCTAGCATACTTTTGTGAAATTACTTGATACATAACCCGCACACAATAACCCTTGTTAGATATTGTGAGGATTTAACCTTATCCGTTTCCAAATGTTTACCCAAATTCCATAAAATATGAGTGTGCCGGTGATGTAGTAGACTTTAGAACTTGGCTTGGTATATCTATTCGAGACCACAGTGATAAGTATTATAGATTTAAATGGAGTAACTTGTTTAAATTGGTAAATTTTAAGAATACACCCAAATCGCCTTTATATGTTGCTTATAAACTAACTACACTGGTTAGTTAACCCCTATATAAACCATTTGTTTACTCTCACTTTAAGAGTAAGATACCCCTAGAACAACCCATAGAGCCAATCCTTTAGGAACTACACCAATTATTTGTTTCGTTACGCCTTTACACCTTAGCCTATCATGTTAGATTAAGTTTATTTTACAGTTGCTAGTTGCTTAAAGTGTAAAGTTTGTATTTCCCGAGTCTTGTGTCAAAATTTTCTATCTTTGGGTTGGAAGAAATTTGCACATCCCAAATGAGAATGTATATTATAGTCAAAACTCATGTATTTTTACTACCATCGCAATTAATGGTACTCCGAAGAATGAAGAATTATCGAAGGAATTATCCAGAATTATTATGATCGTGAAGATGATGAAACTACACCGAGTTTCGTAGTATAGTGTTAGCAAAAAAATCAAAAAAAAATTGAAAAAAATTAGAAAAATTACAACAAAAAAGAGAAGGAAAGTTTGGAGATAATCGTTTCGCAACTACCGAAGGAATTACACGAAGGATCGATTATTCGTTAATACAAATCGACGATGTAGAGTTGTCGGAACCCGTAATCACTTTCACTTCACCATTATGAACAAGAAAATAAGATGGGTAGAATGGAAGAAAAGTAGAGAGATGTTTAGAGAGAAAAAGTAAGACAGAATATAAGATGGTTAATTCTAGTAAGTGTGCAAAATACAAATAAGAACCAACACCCTCTCCACACTTGGAGAGGGGTATTTATACTTCTAATGAGGCCGGCCTATTTGAGGCTTAATGGGCTGTGATTTTGACTTGGGTCGGGCTCAACATAACTTTGGGCTTTAGCCCGATACTCA
>BQNB010000986.1:2407-32864 GCA_026074375.1 Tanacetum coccineum
CTTTGTAGGGTTAATTTTTAAGATTTTAGGTTTTTGACCCCTTGTTCGGGATTCCTGCTCTTGTTTTTCAGTTTAATTTCATAATTTTTAGGTTTTTCTCAATCGTTTTTGCTTATTATTGATTAATTTAGCTTTCTACACTCCCAAATCTTTACTCTCATTCAAACTCCAATTTTCCGACTGTATCGATTCTCAAGCACAGCCTTGTTGGGGATAAACGACCCGTGGATATTCTATACTACTTCTCGGTTTCATTGATTATTTTTAGATTATACTTATTGTATATATTTTATTATATATTATATATATAAGAGGTCTAGTTTAAACCAAATCAAATAACATAGCTTTAATTATGAGAAATAAAGAGGGTATAGATGAATTGGACATTGATGATTTATACAACAACTTAAAAGTGTTTGAAGCTGACATCAAAGGTTCTTTTGGATCATCTTCAAACTCTCCGAATGTGGCCTTTCTCTTTGCAAAAGACACTAACAGTATTAATGAAGTTAATACTACTAATGGTGTTTCTACTACAGTAGGTCATAGCTCTCTAGGACAAGCCTCTTCATCATCATATACTGATGATCTAATGTTCTTATTCTTCGCTAATCAGTCAAATAGTCCACAACTAAATGATGAAGACATAGAGCAGATTGATCATGATGATTTGGAAGAAATGGACCTTAAATGGCAGGTGGCCATGCTCTCTATGAGGGTCAAGCGATTCTATAAGAAGACTGGAAGGAAATTAATCTACAATGGCAAAGAACCTGTAGGTTTTGACAAAACCAAGGTTGAATGCTTTAGCTGTCATAGAAGAGGACATTTTACAAGAGAATGTAGAGCACCAAGAAATTAAGGGAACAGGAATAGAGATACAAGGTATAGAAGCAGGGACAACACCAGAAGGACTGTACCAGTAGAGACCTCTGATGCATTGGTTGTTCAAGACAATGCTTTGATTGTGCAAGATGGATTAGGATATGACTGGAGTTATATAGCTCAAGATGAACCAACTGAGTTTGCTCTCATGGCCTACACTTCAAACTCCTCAGGATCTGACACAAAGGTACAATCTTGTTCTAAAAACTGTGTTGAAACATATAAAAAACTTCAAAAATAGTTTGATAAACAGAGACAAACTCTTAATAAGGCTAATTTAGAAATTGTAGCTTATCAATTAGGCTTAGAATTTGTAGAAGCGTAATTAATTGTTCATCAGAAAAATTAAGTTGTCTATGAGGAAAAGATTGCAGTATTAGAGTTTGAAGTAAAAGATAAAGGTAATGTTATCACTAGACTTACAAATCAGTTAGAACAAACTTTAAAAGAAAAGGAAGATTTGAAAGCTAAATTAGAACAGTTTGAAACATCTTCTAAAAACTTAAATAAACTAATCAATAGTTAATTGAGTACTAAAGATAAAACTGGTTTGGGTTATGGAGATGAATTGAATGAAAGTGATAGTGAAGTGCTTAATAGTTTCTTTGATAGTCGTTCAAGTGATGGTGATGACAATCAAACAAATGATAGGTTCAAAAAGGGTAATGAATATCATGCAGTTCCCCCTCCTCTTACTGGGAACTACATGCCTCCACTAGCTGACTTATCTTTTGCAGAATTGGATGATTCTGTTTATAGGACTACAACAAACAAGGCTAGTGCTAGTATATCTAATGGTGAAGCAAGTGTCACTCAAACTAGCAATATTATTGTAGAAGTGCCTAAGGATAATTCTGTTAGGACTAATGAAGTTCTTATTGAAGATTGGGTTAGTGATCATGAGGATATATTTCAGTCTGAGGATTCCCAAACAACAGTCAAACCTAGTTTTAAAAAGATTGAGTGTACTAAAGCTAAGAATGAACCTGTTAAATCTGATAAACAAGCTGTAAAATCTCGGATGATCACTCAATATCCTAAGGTAGATAGAAAAGATTAGAATGGGAAGATGACTCAAAAACTAGGGTTAGGTTTTGGGTTTACTAAGAAAGCTTGTTTTGTTTGTGGAAGTCATAATCATCTAATAAAAGACTGTGATTTTCATGAAAACAGAATGCCTAAAGAATCTGTTTTGGAAAAGGATACTGGTCATAAGGAAGTTAGACCAATTTAGAACAACACTTAGAGAATAAATTATCAAAATAAATTTGTTCCAACAGCAGTCTTAACTAGGTCTGGAAGAATACTAGTTAGTACTGCCAAGCAGCATGTTAATACTGCTACCTATAAAAATAGAGTAAATGTTTCAAAATCAAAAATAAATACTTTTCACAAGTCACATTCACCTATTAGAAAGCCTTTTTATAAATCAACAGTACTTAATACCAGGGTTTCAAAGGAAAAAGTTAATACGGTTAGAGTAAATGGTGTTAATACTGCTGGGCAAACAGTAGTTAGTACTGTTAAGGGAAATGGGGTCACTGCGGTTAAGGCCTCAGCAGGTTGGGTTTGGAGACCTAAAATGCCTAATTTAAACAATGGCTCCAAAGACAATAGTAGATCATGTATCTCAAGAAGAGTAAATTATATTGCTCCACAAGGCAGACTCAAGTCAGCAGTGGCTTAGGTCCCCAAGAGAAATTGACTCTTTTATTTTTATGCATGGGAATCCACAACAAGCTTTAAAGTACAAGGGAATGTTTAACAGTGGATGCTCCAGGCATATGACAGGGAACAAAGCCTTACTTACTGACTATCAAGATATTGATGGAGGTTTTGTTGCCTTTGGTAGGAGTACTAAAGGTGGTAAGATTACAAGTATTGGTAAGATAAGAACAAATAAAATAGACTTTGAAGATGTGTTTTTTATGAAGGAACTAAAGTTTAATCTTTTCTCTGTCTCACAAATGCGTGACAAGAAAAACAGTGTTCTTTTCACTGAAACTGAATGTCTTGTTTTATCTCCTGATTAAGCTAATTGATGAAAGTCAAGTACTACTTAGATCCCTAGGCAAAACAATATGTACAGCTTTGATTTAAAGAATGTTGTTCCTTCTGGAGATTTAACTTGTTTATTTGCAAAAGCCACAATTGATGAGTCTAAGCTATGGCATAGGAGGCTGGGTCATGTGAATTTTAAAACAATGAATAAACTTGTGAAGGGAAACCTTGTAAGAGGTCTTCCTTCAAAGACTTTTGAAAATGACCATACTTGTGTTGCTTGTCAGAAGGGAAAGCAACACAAAGCCTCCTGTAAGACCAAACATGTGAGCTCTATCAGCCAACCTTTACAGATGTTGCATATGGACTTATTTGGACCAACATCTGTAAGGAGTATCAACCATAAGACCTATTGCCTTGTAGTGACTGATGACTTTAGTAGGTTTAGCTGGGTTTTCTTCTTAGCCACTAAGAGTGAAACTAGTGGGATTCTTAAGAAATTTATAACAGAAATAGAAAACCAATTAAACCATAAGGTTAAAGTAATCAGGTCTGATAATGGGACAGAATTCAAAAACAGGGAAATGGATGAATTCTGTGGGCAAAAAGGGATAAAAAGGGAATATAGTGTTGCCAGAACTCCACAACAAAATGGAGTTGCTGAGAGAAAGAATAGGACCCTGATTGAGGCAGCTAGGACTATGTTAGCAGACTCACTTCTACCTACAGTATTTTGGGCTGAAGCAGTTAATACTGCTTGTTATGTCCTGAATAGGGTTCTAGTGACCAAGCCTTATAACAAGACACCCTATGAACTTATTATTGGTAAAGCACCAAGCATAAGTTTCATGAGACCTTTTAGATGTCCTGTTACTATTCTAAATACCCTAGACCCTTTAGGCAAGTTTGATGGGAAGGCTGAGGAAGGATTTTTAGTTGGGTACTCTATAAATAGCAAGGTTTTCAGGGTATTTAATACTGAAACCAGAAAAGTTAATGAGAATCTGCATGTAAACTTTCTTGAAAATAAACCAAATGTTGCAGGGCAAGGACCTAACTGGATTTTTGATATTGATTCCTTAACAAATTCTATGAATTATCAACCAGTTACTACAGGGAATCAAACTAACAAAAATGCAGGTCCACAAGAAACTAATGGCAATACAGGTTTGAAGAAAAATGTTGATGTTGGACAAACTAAAGAAGAGAATGTGTCTACTCAACAATATATTGTGTTCCCATTATGGTCATCTATCTCTTCAAGCTACAAGAGCTCAGATGACAAGGCTAAGGATTATACAGTTGATGATGATGCTTGTAAAAAGACTATACAAGAACCAACAAGTGAGTATGATCAAGCCTTAAAGAATGTTCTTGATAAGATGATGGATCAAGAGAAGGAGGCTACAGAGCAATCAGATGCTGTTAGAAAAGAGTTTGAAGCTCAGTGTGATAGCTAGGAGAAGATTACTAGAGCTAGCAATACTAATAGTTTTAGTATTGTTAGCACACCAGTTAATACTGCTAGTGTATCCAGGACTTTTAGTCCTGTTGGACCATCAAGTGGACCATAATTTGTTCCTTTTGGTGGATCTTTTCCTATTAATGTTGCTAATATTCCTCATGATCCCCTAATGCATGATTTGGAGGATACTGCTGAAATTCAAAGTACTGGCATCTTTGGCAATGCCTATGATGTACCAAGATACTTACCCCATTTGCATTTACATACACTTGTGATCACCCTTTTGACTAGTCCTCATGACCCTTTAAATTCGACTAGAGAAGAATCTGGGCCAAGTTGTGTTATCATCAAATTCACAGGAACTCAAGGTCACCAACTCTTATATCTTCATTTTCTTTTGTTATCTGGTTTCGACACATACACACCAATCCTCACACTTTCATTATCTTCATAAACCCTAGAAAAACCCTAACCCTTCATTCGTCCCTTTTGGCTTTCGTTTCTAGTCAACAATCAGCAGAGCAAGGTGGTTATGCATGGAGTTACAGGAGCACTAGGGAGGTGAACATTGTTGGGAAAGCACTTGGTTTAGTTTTAGGGTTTCGATCAAGAAGGTTTCAACCATTAGGGTTTTTGGTTGAGTTCAAAGTAATAACCAAATTCTCCTCAATTTTTACGAGTCCCCCGTCTTTACTACTTGTTTTATGTATGTAAATTCTTATGTCATAGATGTGTGCTTGAAACCGTTGAAAAAACAAAAGTTCGTTTTCTGATGTTTTTTTCTGGTATGGGTCAACCCTATGAAACTTACCACGTGATCAATAAAACTTGGCCGTAGGCTATTAAGGAGCCAAGTACTAAGCCCTTGTCATGCCAAAACTTAAGTCGAGTGCATAATGAATAAATTAGGTGCTCCCCATATTCGCAACACATTTGTTTACCTTTGGCAGCTTGGGGGTGTGGGGGATATAATTCGACTAGTAAACGTGCCCTATAAATCAAGAACCTAGTTGCGAATCTTAGTTGAGCTAATAAGCTTTATTTAGGAATTGGAATCGTCAAAAACGGTTAAGAAATGAGTAACTTATGGCCATGTGAAAACTCTAAGGAAAACGTAGGTGTATTGTTAGAATAAAACGCCGCCACCCATGAAACTTTTAGTGCATTGTTCGGCCTCTAGAGAGGGTCATAAAAATCGACATTTTGTTCATTTCAAAAATAGGACATGTAATGAGTATTTTGCCCCTGGAATCATTTATTTTCGTCAAGTGAATAAAAAGTTATAAAGTCTCAAAGATTGGTGTAAAAAAGTCCCATTTCTCACTGTTTTGTAAAACAACCAGCGAACACTTTTCTTAGAATTATTGTGACATTTTTACTAAATTAAATGACGAGCCAAGTAATGTTACATGAACCTTGAAGGGCCGTCTTTAAGTAGGAACAAAAACCACTCCTTGTCGTTTAATAACCAGCCCGTGATTTGCACTTAAAAAGGGATGCTCGTCACTGGTGTCGACAATTTGTCGAACACCTGGTGTACATGCAGCCACGACTGCATGCGTGTGCACCAATCTTTGGCCTCATTTTTGACCTAGTTAACGACCTCGATACGCGAAAGTTATATAAGATAAATAATAGCAGTAGGTCATAGATTACTAAAGTATTTTTATTTTGTCCTAACGTTGAGTAACGAGACCACAAACTAATTCTAAAACTCTGACCACGCAACAATTCAGGCTGAAATAATCAATTATTTTTCTAAGTGTAAAACTGCCCTTGCGACCCACACATGTTTAGCCTCGTTTTTAACACGTTAAACGACCTTGTTAGACGAAACTTACTTAACGAAAGTTGAAGACTACCCAGATGAGACTTCAAATATATTTTTGGTTTTTCTTGTCGTTAGCTAATGAATTCGTAATTAATTTGTAAAACTCTAAGTTGCCTCATATTAAAACTTGATCATGTATATGCTTAACTCAAATAGTAAACGCCAACGTTTCGTCTAATTAATTGACACACTTAGAGACTAAACCGAGGACTAATCTAAACTAACATTTTAAAGTATATATGACCTAGTTTCTTAAAAGTCCGAAGTCGTAAATTATATACTTATATTTTGACCGCGTTGACCCAATAAAGTTGACCATTTTAAAACAAGAAATTATTTTCAAACGTCATTACTTTAAATAAAGTTCAAGCACACACACTAGGGACGAGATTGCAAGTATTTATATTATTATTTTTCCGTTTAGTGAATATGTATTATTTACTCATAGGTTGCGGATAAAGTCTTTTGCATCGTTTTTCGTGCCTCTACCTTGCTTCTACGTTATCATTACTTGAGGTGAGTTTATAGTCCCCACTTTTATACTTTTCAATCATTTATCAAATCTCGGGGATGAGATCATGTTTGTTTTACAAAATGGATGCAAGTACATTTTACATTCAAATATTATGAGTTTGCCTAAGTAGCTATAACCCACTATGCCCATCATCATGAACTGTCAATTGCATAGATGTAATTGTTAATTGCATTATGTGAGCGCGAATTTTATGAATAGATCTACTTGGGATTAACCTCCCCGTTCGGGCAAGTAGCACTTGCTAGTTTACCGGTTGGCCGAAAACGACGAATGTATACCATTTGATATCATAGATGTTACGGGTTGAACATCTACATTGGGCATCATCATTCATGTGTATTTGATATACATACATTGTTTAGCTTCAGTGTCATGAGCTTAGTGCATTTCGTAATACATTTTTATGATACTGTATTTGTTACGTTATTACAGGGAAATCTTGCTATATGCTTCATTAAATTTATAAACCTATAAATTCACCAACATTATCGTTGACAATTTAAACATGTTTTCTCAGGTCAATAAGGTACAAGTCACGGATACATTAGATGGTCGTCATTTGAAGTCACATTATCATAAAGATTTGCATGCTTTACATTTTGGGATATTGTTATGTTGTGAAATCTTTACTTTTCCAAGTTAAACAAGTTAAGCCCATGAGCTTTTGTAACAAACCATTTATGAAATCCAGTGTATCAGTTTTTTTTAAATGACCCTTATAATGATTGTTCTCATATCTTGTGCTATTGATCTATGAAGTAATACCCCCGGAACATCATATTCCGATGTGGCCCATTTTGGGGGTGTTACAATCAAACTAACAAAAATGCAGGTCCACAAGAAACTAATGACAATACAGGTTTGAAGAAAAATATTGATGCTGGACAAACTGAAGAAGAGAATGTGTCTACTCAACAATATATTGTGTTCCCATTATGGTCATCTATCTCTTCAAGCTACAAGAGCTCAGATGAAAAGGCTAAGGATTATACAGTTGATGATGATGCTTGTAAAAAGACTGTACAAGAACCAGCAAGTGAGTATGATCAAGCCTTGAAGAATGTTCTTGATAAGATGATGGATCAAGAGAAGGAGGCTACAGAGCAATCAGATGCTGTTAGAAAAGAGTTTAAAGCTCAGTGTGATAGCCAGCTTCTTCAAGAGAAGATTACTAGAGCTAGCAATACTAACCGTTTTAATACTGTTAGCACACCAGTTAACTACTAGTGCATCCAGGACTTTTAGTCCTATTGGACCATCAAGTTGACCATCATTTGTTCCTTTTGGTGAATCTTTTCCTATTGATGTTGCTAATCTTCCTCATGATCCTCTAATGCCTGAATTAGAGGATACTGCTGAAATTCAAAGTACTAGCATATTTGGCAATGCCTATGATGATCATGACTTGGAAACTCTCAATACTCCTTATGCTGATCAAAGTGTGGGTGCAGAGGCTGATTTCAACAACATGGAACCTTCCACTGTTGTCAGTCCTATTCCCACAAATAGAGTACACTCTATTCATCCTAAAGCTCAGATTATTGGGGATCCAAAGTTAGCAGTACAAACAAGGGGCATGACAAAGAAGAATTCTGGAGAGCATGCTATAATTAGCTACATTCAAAAGCAGAAAAGGACAAATCATAAAGATTTCTAGAACTGCTTATTTGCTTGTTTCCTTTCTCAACATGAACCCACAAAGATATCTCAAGCCCTTGATGATGAAAGTTGGGTTGAAGCAATGCAAGATGAACTGCTTCAGTTCAAGATTCATAAGGTTTGGACACTAGTTGACTTACCTAGTGGCAAAAAGGCTATTAGTACAAAGTGGGTGTATAGAAATAAGAAGAATGAAAGGGGAATAGTTGTTAGGAACAAAGCCAGACTGGTTGCACAAGGGTATAAACAAGAAGAAGGCATTGATTATGATAAGGTTTTTGCTCTTGTTGCTAGGGTTAAAGCAATCAGGTTATTTTTGGCCTTTGCATCATTTATGAATTTTCCTGTGTACCGGATGGATGTTAAAAGTGCTTTTCTCTATGGTACTATTGAAGATGAGGTATATGTTTGCCAACCTCCATGTTTTGTGGATCCAAAATTTTCAAAAAAAGTCTACAAAGTGGAGAAAGCCTTATATGGTCTACATCAAGCTCTTAGAGCTTGATATGAGACACGCTCTCCCTATCTGCTGGATAATGGATTTCACAGGGGACAAATTGATAAGACTTTGTTCATAAAAAGACTCAAGGGTGATATTCTATTGGTTCAAGTATATATAGATGACATCATCTTTGGTTCCACTAAGAAGTCTTTATGTGATGAGTTTGAGCAGATAATGCACAACAGGTTTCAGATGAGTTTAATGGGAGAACTTACTTTCTTCTTGGGTTTACAAGTAAAGCAGAAAGAGGATGGGATCTTCATAAGTCAGGACATCTAGTACTCCTATGGAAACCAACAAGGCTTTGACAAAGGATAAAGATGGTGAGGATGTTGATGTTCATTTATACAGGTCAATGATTGGGTCATTGATGTATCTTACATCCTCTAGACCAGATATTATGTTCTCAGTTTGTGCTTGCTCAAGATTTCAAGTTCAGCCAAAAGTTTCCCACTTGAATGCAGTAAAAAGAATCTTTAGATACCTAAAAGGTCAACCCAAATTGGGCCTTTGGTATCCTAAGGACTCTCCTCTTATATTGGAAGCTTTTTCAGACAGTGACTATGCAGGTGCCAGCTTGGACAGGAAATCCACAACAGGAGGTTGTCAATTTCTTGGTTCAAGGTTAATCTCTTGGCAGTGTAAAAAGCAGACTGTGGTGGCTAACTCAACTACTGAAGCTGAATACATTGCTGCTTCTCACTGCTGTGGTCAAGTGCTTTGGATCCAAAATCAGATGTTGGATTATGGATTTAATTTTATGCAGACAAAGATTCATGTTGACAATGAGAGTGCTATTTGTGTTGTCAAGAATCCTGTCTATCATTCTAAAACAAAGCATATAGAGATCAGGCATCATTTCATTAGAGACTCTTATGAGAAGAGACTGATTGAGATGGTCAAGATACATACAGATCATAATGTTGCAGATCTTCTCACTAAAGCCTTTGATGTAAGCAGATTTAATTTTCTGGTGGCAAGCATTGGTATGCTTAATTTGTAGCTACATTGGTTGAGGGGAGGTTTAACAGTTCTTAACTTCTATTCATGGGTTATACATAAATATGGATCCTCATGAATTCTCACATGTCTATCTAGTCTTTTCTAGTGTGCTTGTGATGAATAGAGGCATGTTGTTGTATAATTATTGAAGACAAAGTTAAAACTGTTAAGGCAAATATTAATACTGCTAAGTATAATTTGTACTGCTAGGCAAAAGAGGTCGGGACACTAAGATACCTCAGTCTGGTGGTCCCCCTATAAAGGTTGGTGATGAGGCTGTCCATAAGGAGTTGGGTGACAGAATGGAAAGGGCTGCCACTACTACTTCTAGCTTAGAAGCAGAGTAGGACAGTGGTAACATTAATAGGACCCAATCCATGGCAACACTTATTGAGCCAAGTCCTTAGGGAACTGGTTCAAGTAGTGGTCTCAGGTGCCAAGTTAGCATATTGGGGTTGCAGATACTCAAACTAGGTTTGAGGATGCATCTGAATAGTCTAACGATCTACCTTTTTCAAGAGTTAATGCACTTAGAAGTGGGGAGGACATTATGAAACTAATTGAATTGATGGCACATTGTACAAAACTGTCTGCATTGGTGAGTTTAAAAGGATAGAGAGATTTGTGATATAAAAACAGAAAGAGTGATATGGTGAGTCAAAAGAAATGAGAGATTCAGTGAGCTTAAAAAAATAGAAAGAGAGATGTGTGTATGAAAAACAGACAAAGAGTTTTAGTAAGAAAAAGAAATGAGAGATATAGTGAGATGAAAGACAGAATATGAGAAGGAGAAGGAAGAACTTAAAGCCTATTTGGATCTGGTTCTAAGAAAAGAATTTGCTATGGAAATTGAATCTTTGGCTACTAAGTCTCTAATAGTTTATTAGAAGACTCATGTTCTGACAGAAACCTTTATGTATTATCAAATCATCAGAGCAGATGGAGGTTCAAAGAACTACAAGATTTTCAGTGAGATGCTTGATGATTTTGACAGACAGGATGTAATGGATCTACACAGACTAGTAGAAGAAAGGTATGCAACATCAAGACCAGTAGGATATGACTTGATGTTATGGAGAGAACTGAAGATCTTATTGAAACCTGATGAAGAAGATGAAGTCTGGAAGCATCAACATGAATACAATTTGATAAGCTGAAGATTATTTGATTCATGTGGAATTCATATTTTGTTGATGGACAATGGAATTTCCATTCACATGATGATAGAGAAGAAGTATCCACTTACTCAAGAAATGCTATCAAAGATGTTAAGCAGAAAACTAGAGGTTGATCATGAAAATGAGATGGCATTTAAACATTTAAGGTATATAAGATCACAAGTACATAAGTAGAAGAATGTTTGAAAGAATCATCTCAGAGTTAAAAAGCTTTAATTCAAGAAACTTGAAGATTTGCAGGGATATTACAAGTTTAGGGGAGGATTGTTGGGAATTAAATATCTACATACTTAGTACTGTCAACACAGAAGTTAGTACTGCCAATACAATTTTGTACTGCTCAAGCTTATTTAAGAAAAACGACTAAGTATGTTAGTACTGCTAGTTATAGTTAGTTAGTACTGCCAGTACATTGTTAGTACTGGCAGTATAGTTAGTACTGTTAAGTATATAGTTAGTACTGCTAAAGTGATATGCATGAGTTATATGAGGAATAGATATGCATGATCACTTGACGCGTTTTCTAAGCCCATTAGGGTTTTCCTTAGTGTATAAAAGGAACCCTACGGCATAGTTAGAAGATATACACATAAGTTTTCATAGTTAGTTATTCTGTAACCTAGGCAGAATATTTTGCAATCAATATATATTCAAAGTTTTGTTTACATTGTTCTTCTTAGTATTACAAGTTAGATTCCGCATAACTTGTAGTATTCATAATCATAGTTTCTCACATAGTTAGTTTGGATTTATCCAAGTTAACTAAGCTTTAACAAGTTAAGAAGATCTATTCATTAGGACTCACACAAGTATAGGAATGCCAAAGATGGGCTTTGAATTAAGGTGAAACAACCCTTGAGGACCATTATGGCTATATTAGGTCTTACGGCAATGCAATTTTGGAATCTAATCCTGGTTCAACAGTTAAGGTTGGTGTTACAGTTAATCCAGATGATAAAACATATTTTGATAGATTCTACGTTTGTTTTAAAGGTTTGAAAGAGTAGTGGAAACTGGGTTGTAGAAAGTTTATTGCTTTTGATGGTTGTTTTCTTAAGAAGCCAAATGGGGTTGAAATTTAACTGCTATTGGTCGTGACGCAAATAACCACATTTATCATGTGGCATGGGCTGTCATAAATGTCAAGAATAATGACAACTGGAGGTGGTTCCTGGATTTACTTAGAGATGACTTGGATATGCCTACTAGAAATGGACTGACCCTCATGTCAGATCAACACAAAGTAAATATTTTGATTGTAAATATTATTAAATTATGTTAAATTCTATTATTTGTGATTAATCAAATGTAATTATTTTCAATTAGGGACTTATTGAAGTTGTTAAGGAAGTAATGACACACGTTGAGCATAGACAATGTGCAAGGACATTTATGAAGGTTTTCGGAAACATTATAGTGGTGTTGAGTTTAAAAGTTATTTTAGGCTGCTTCTAAGGCTATCTATCCTGGACTATTCAATAAAATAACGAACAAGATCAAGAGATCCAACCCAAATGCTTATGAATATTTGTTAAAAAGGGATCCTAATAGTTGGTATAGGGCTTATTTCCCTATAGGTACAAACTGTGAAGGGGTAGAAAATGGTTTTAGTGAATGTTTTAACTCCGTAATCTTAAGTGTGAGGAACAAGCCACTAATAACCATGCTCAAAGCTATAAGGGTCATTATTTTGGAAAGAATGAATATAATGAGGAGGGTGTACGACACTTGGACTAAATACATATGTCCAAACATAGAGAAGAGGCTCGAGTTAACAAAAGATCTCTACATGTATTTCTCAGTTACATTTAAGTTAATTATCAGTGCTTAGTTAACAAAAGATCTACATAATTAACCATTTTTTAAATTTTAATTTAGGTTTTGGCATGTTATATCTACCGGTGGACAACTCTTTGAAGTGAGGAATGGATCTGAAATATTTGGTGTTGATGAGAAACATAGAACATGCACATGTAGATTATGGCAACTTTTAGGTTTGTCGTGTCCTCATGCTATAACGGTTATTTTCAAATTAAATAGGAGGACAAAGGAATATGTTCTAGCATATTTTAGGAAATAGAGTTTTCATGATTCATATCATCAGTACTTAACACCAGTAGGTAGGATGACCTTTTAGCCAGACTGTAGTGATATGTCTAAAGTATTGCCACCAAAACCCGAAACAATGCCTAGTAGGCCTAGAAAGAAAAGAATCATGGCTTCTCATGAAAACAAAAACACAAATATGGTTTCTAGGTCTGGCATTACTATAAGATGCTTAAATTGTTTCCAAAAAGGTCACAATAAAAATGTTGTAAAAATGGAAGTGTTGTATTGCTTCCCAAACCACTATGTAAGAAAGGCAGGCCAAGAAAGACACAAGTAGGGGTAGAGGAACAAGTGGTAGAGGAAGAAGTGGTAGACGAACAAGTGGTAGAGGAACAAGTGGTAGATGAACCACAAAATGCACCAATTATAAATGAACATTCTAGCCAGTTTGAGGTTGGTAGGTCTAGTGATGGTAGAAGTAACATACAGAAGGACACTAAAGGTTTAAGACTAAAACTAAAAGAGGTGGTATAGGAATAGAGGCAGGGTGGCACCTTCTTTTAGGTTTTCTAGATTAGGTAAATGGTTTGGTTTGGGACAAGCTCAACTGGAGTCTAATCTAATTAAAGATTCAAGGAATGCAATCTTCAAAGCTACACATAACAGTCATATTGAAACCACTAAAGCCTTTGCCGGCTTTTAAAGTAGCCAAACAACAAACTAACATGTTGCAGAACAATACCAAAGATTTGCAGACCAAGAACCTATTACAAACCAACTCTAACAAACTACACCAAGACCAATAGCAAGCCTCAATTTTATCAAACCAAGAGAAACGAGCGAAAGAACTTTAAAAAAGAAGTTGGCCAAGAATGTTTCTGGAATTGGTTCATCAAGCTCCAATGCTTATGAATTGGAGTAACTATCCATTGAATACCATGTTATGTATGTTACTATTAAAAACCTATCTCTACACTTCTTTTGTATCTTAGTGTTGTGCATCTACTTTATATTGGGTATATGCCAACTAAACAATATTATGCTATGCTTCTTTTGTAGTTTATGGTAGGATATCAAAACTTGTATATGTAACTATTATGCCTAATTCATGTAAAGGCATATACTTATTGATAAATGGTATCCTTTATATATTTACCTTGTGTCTTTCATTTATAGGTTGCATAAAATAACATTGCATAGACAGATTTCAATAACATGTTACATACACATGTTGCATAAAGTAATGTTAAGCACTTTCATAAACTAACATTGCTAAAATAGTTATGAACTACATTTAACACTGACATTGCATAAACTGATGTTAAGCACTATCATTAACATTCATTTAACAAACTTACAAACAACAAAAGTTACAGCAACAAAGACAACACATTTGAACTACATTTTAATTCATTACACTAATTTTAATAACAATACCAATCAGCACAACAACCAAACTAAGAAACATAAAAAAGTTAGAGGGAATTACATAAATCATCCTTGTGGTTTGTTGGGTCTAACACGTTTGGTCCTTGTGCTTTTTTTCATCTGGTCATATCCTCGTGGTTTCCCATAATTACGGATCATGTACACTATCCACATCCAAGTATAAACAGATGTTAAAAACCCCTCACGTGACAAAAACGTGAGGGGTAACTTTGTCTTTTGTATTTTCCCTCCCATTTGCTAGGGGTAACTGTGTGTATGGATGAAGAGACTAACCATTGTAGTGTAGTATAAGCAAGACTCGAGGGGTTATTATCGTTCTCTAGGGGAATAGTTTGGGTAGGCTTGAATTGTACGTTACCAAGGATCTAAAGATTAAAGGAAAAGTATATTTGTATTTTTATATTTTTTTTAGAAAGCAAGTAAAAATCTCGGGTTTTGAAGAGGAGGTTGATTAATCTAACTAAACTACTCCTAATTATGCAAGAAAAGTAAATATGTGGAAACTCGTATGGTTAAACAAACGTGTTTACCTAATCATGCACTACTCCCTAGTTTCTCTCTCTAATTCTATTGCATGTCACTCTCGTTCGTGTAGTGTGTAAGTATTCCCCTAAATCTGCAGTGGGTTGGTCAAGTTCGCATTCTACGTGACAACTTAGTCGGGCGTTACCTGTCAAACACGCTCCCTCCCAATAATTAATCACGCGCAATAAATACTTAATTCGAAATCTACCCAAAGTTGATCTAGATATGAAGATCTAATCACATGTATATTCTAACCTAACCACATTTCCCTAGACGTCTTTGCTATGATATAAATATCAAATAACTGGTTTTCTAGAGCCTAATGTACACACCACTAACAAGAAGCAATATAATAGAAATTACAAACTCGGTTTCATGCCATCCTAAGCAAACACTGATTTAATTTAGCCAAGCATGTTAATTGAAAGCGAAGAACAAAGAATCAAACAACACATAGACATATTGAATGATTAAATGGAATAGAAATTTCACTTCATCTGAACATTGAGTAACAATGAGTACCAAAGGGTTAGAAAACCCTAAAATTCAACTATCACAGCTACTACAAAGGTTCTCCCAAGTTTCCACACGAAAATATGAAAAATAAAGGTTTGTATATATATAGAAGTTGGGTCCTGACGGCGTCGCTAGGGCTTTGTGATGCCATCAGCCTGTCGAACCTTCCAAGGGTTTCTTTAAGTCGATTATTATAACGCTGTCGCAAATCGTGGTGGCGTCGTTGCCATGTAATCCTGACGTCATCAAGAGGGAATTCTAACGCCGTCTCCATCGTCTGAGAAGTCACACCTTTTATCTAAAAATCAACTTTCTAGACACTCTCAGTGAAGGCGTCAAGATGGAAGTCGCCAGCTTGAAAATTTGCATTTTTGTCCAGTTTCTTCTCGAATCGAGGCCAAGTCATGTGCTTTTCCTCCAAGTTCTTCCTAAATGCTAAAACATCAAAAAGAAATGATTAAGTACAATATTTGGGCATATTTGCATGATTTTGGGGGTTAAATAACCCCTAAAGAGTGTATAAAATTACACCTCATCAAATACCCCTACACTTAGGATTTGCTTATCTTTAAGCAACTGAGCTTTTCTACCTAGTAAATAGCAAAGTCGGGAGCATTTAACCTACTAAATAAAGATAGTTTATGGCACAACCGATTTAACCTTGTAATTTAAAGCACGGAAATTATATACTAGCACCTCACATAAGTGTTTGGATTCTCTCTTTCACTCGGTGTAATAATGAATTATAACAATATAGGAAACGAGAAAAATAAACACTCACTACCTGTCATAGCATATAGATTACCATAAGCTTGATAAAGGATCAAAATCTCCACTATTTTGGCGTAAGAACCTAGGATTTACTATCAAAGAGGTCTTTTAAAGGGTTGTATTGTTATGTGTAGGGTAAAGGAAACACGGTTAGGGATAATGGGGGGTATTTTACTAGGTGGCAAGCTAATCATTCGCAAGAGTACATGTAAAAAGGCGTTGCTAAGCCAAGACTCAACAAAAACTTTGATAATTGTACATAACTCTGCATCAAACTCTTTCTTTTCTTTTCTTGACTATTTCTTGACATAAACAATAGCAAGATGGCAGCCTGTATATTCTAACAATTTTTTTTTTGCTTTTTTCATTTTTCTATTTTTTTATTTGTTTTCTTTTTTTATATATACTTTTGCCTTGTCATCTGCTGAGAATAAAATAAATATTCATGACTCGGGGTTTATAATGACACCCCTACACTTGAGTTTTCAATAACCTAATCATAAACTAACTAATGATCCGAATTAGAAGGATCAACAAACGTGAAGTATATTAAACACGTATGGGGGTAATAATTTTGACTTTCTTCCCCATTTCTCCATATAATAAAAACTACCATGAATCTCAATCGTCCGAAAACTATATACACTAACAATAGACTCGACTTATCAACCATGTGATCAAGCAAACAATTAACTAGGGTTAAACAATTATAATAACATCAATGTACTAAAAATTAGTACATACAAGGAAGACTAGGAGATTTAGGTGTAATGTTTTAGTGGGGTGTAAACAATGCTCTTCATTAATAATCTGGAATCCATCAGAAAATTACAAGAACCGTGAAAAGGATAGGCTCAGAGGGGTGTGCTAGAGGTATCTTATACTAAAAATGAGTGAATAGCAAGGGTGTGGGGGTAGTTATATGACCAATGAGATCATCATAATTATAAAAAACAAAGGCTAAAAACAAGGGTTATTCTAATGCCTCTTATCACTTAGTAAGTCCTAATCACATGAATGAGATCTCACTAGCAGTCTCAGGATGCATCGCTAAAGCAAGTTCTAGAATCTATAATAATACCGGTACACTCTCATAAGCATTAAAATGAATGCTTTTATTCCTAACAATCTAGGGGTGAACCTCACATTTTGGGGGTGAAAATTTTGAGTGGTAGGGTTTTTGTGCTAATCATATAACTTCTATCCATGAGACACTTTTAATACTATAGTTTCACAGATGTATGCCATACAAAATTTTTAAATTTGGGCCAAAATTACCGTCCTAAACTATGTTTCAGTATATTACACATCTTTTGAAGAACAAAGCAAATGCGAATGAAAGAATACTTTCTAAGGCTTTTATTACCCCCTACACTTAATTTTGAACATTGTCCCTAATGTTCTACAAGTACTCAAAAAACAAATAAAGGGAAGATAAATAAAAACGAGAGAAACTATTTGTTCCCCGATAGCGGCGCCAAAAACTTGAAGCGAATTATTGTAAACACAAAAGTTTTACAACCCTCCTAGGCAGAGTACCTAACCGTTGTAGTATAGCATAGGCAAGACTCAGGGGGTTGTTATCGTTCTCTAGGGGAATAGTTTGGGTAGGCTCGAATAATACGTTACCAAGGATCTAAAGATTGAAGGAAGAGTATTTTTGTATTTTTACGTTTTTAGATAGAAAGTAAAAATCTCAGGTTTTGAAGAGGGGGTTGATTAATCTAACTAAACTACTCCTAATTATGCAAGAAAAGTACATATGTGGAAACTTGTATGGTTAAACAAATGTGTTTACCTAATTATGCACTACTCCCTAGTTGCTCTCTCTAATTCTATTGCCCGTCACCCTCGTTAGTGTAGCGTGTAAGTATTCCCCTAATTCTACAGCCGGTTGGTCAAGTCCGCATTCTACGTGACAACCTAGTCGGGCGTTACCTGTCAGATGCGCTCCCTCCTAATAATTAATCACGCGCAATAAATACTTAATTCAGAATCCACCCAAATGTGATCTAGATATGAAGATCTAATCATAGGTATCCTCCAACCTAACCATGTTTCCCTAAACGTCTTCGCTATGATATGAAGATCAAATAGCTAGTTTTCTAGAGCCTAACGTGCACACCACTAACAAGAAGCAATATAATAGAGATTACAAACTAGGTTTCATGAAATCATAAGCAAACACTAATTTAATTTAGCCAATCATGTTAATTGAAAGCAAAGAACAAAGAATCAAACAACACATAGACATATTGAATGATTAAATGGAATAGAAACTTCACTTCAATTGAACATGGAGTAACAATGAGTACCAAAGTGTTAGAAAACCCTGAAATTTAACTATCACAACTGATACAAAGGTTCTCCCAAGTTCCCACACAAAAATATAGCATATAAAGGTTTGTTTGTATAGAATTTGGGTCCTGACGGCGTCTCTAGGGCTTTGTGACGCCGTCAGCCCGTCGAATCTTCCAAGGGTTTCTTTAACTCGGTTATTGTGATGCCGTTGCAAGTCGTGGTGATGCCGTCACCATGTAATCCTGATGGCGTCAAGAGGGAATTCTGAAGCCGTCTCCACTGTTTGAGAAGTCACACCTTTTATCCAAAAATCAACTTTCTAGGCACTTTTGGTGAAGGCATCGGGATGGAAGTCGCCTACTTAAAACTTTGCGTTTTTGTCCAGTTTCTTCCCGAATCAAGCCTAAATCACGTGCTTTTCCTCTAAGTGCTTCCCAAATGTTAAAACATCAAGAAGAAATGATTAAGTACAATATTTGGGCATATTTGCATGATTTTGAGGGTTAAATGGCCCTGAAAAAGTGTATAAAATTACACCTCATCGTTAGTTGGTTTTTGTTTGTGGTTTATTATCTCATGAAATGATGTGAATCTGCTATGGTTTTTGTTGGTGTGGAAGTTATGCTTTAGTTGTTAGTTGGTTTTTGTTTGTGATGAATCTGCTATGGTCCTTATAATGGTTTATATAAAGCTTGTTGAACTGTTGTAGTTGTTTAATGAAATGGTGATGTTTTACTTAGTTATGTATGTAACTGGTTATGTATTGCTGAGTTATACTCATTATTTAATGTGGTTATTAAAATGGTAGAAGCATACCTAAAGTGCAAAACTACCAAATAATAATTGCAACCAAATAATGAATGATACCAAAAATAAACTACTACCTAATTGTTTCAGCATACATAAAGTGTCATAGTACCTAATTTTGATTACAAAATAGTAGCATCATACATGAAGTTCCAATCTGCCAAGTTTCTTTTGCAACATACATAAACTGCCAATCCATCAAGTTTGGATACACCAATTTAACAGTTTGGTGACAAAATTAATAAGTCATGAAAATAAGAAGTTTCAATCTGCCAAGTCTAACATCAGTCCAACACCATTTTCTTGGCCTTCTCTTTTGCAGTAAGCTTAGCTTTTCTAGCTTTCTTTGCAGCAACAGGTTAAGAGCTAACTTGAAGTCTTGAGGATCTAGTGTTTGCAGATGGTGAATCCCCAATGACAATACATTGTGATGGTCTTGCTCGTGATGAAACTAGTGTTGATTGAGAGCTTGATTTGCCTTGTGCTGATGTTTTCCTTTTCTTATTTCCAGGATTAGTTTTTGGTCCCATTGTTTGACCCTTACAAGACCTTCTATTGTGCCCTAGTTGTTTGCATAGCAAACACCTTATTATCTTTTAAGCTCTAGTCAACTTCCCTTGTTTCACCATCTCTTCCACTTCCATGGCATTTTTCTTCCTCTTTTTTGGTGGCCTACCAAATTGAGGATGATGTTTGGGTGGAATCAGTTTCAAAGGAACAGTAGACTTAGGCTAATATTGTTTTCCATTTACTGGGTCTATCTTAGGCTGGACGGAGTGAATCATAACTCAGGGCATGAGTACATAACTCACGTGTGAGTTATTGCTCCGGTTACCCAAACTCGCGGGTGAGTTGATCCCCATCGGTGACTGACTCACCTCTCGTAAGTTGCAAAAATGTGGGGCCCCTTTCTTACTATCCGTTACCTTTTACAATTTTTTACAATACCCCCTTTTTTACCTATAAATACCCACTGCTTCACCCATTTTATACACCACTCTCCCATTTTATATACATTCTTTATATAGTTCACACTCTCCTGTTTTAGTTTCAAAAAATGTCTCACCAAAACACTCCCCGACCCAACAAACGTCAACCAAGAAAACCCACCTGAAATAATCCGTCGACACCCGATGGCACCTTTATGCTCAGAAACCCATCATCAAACCCACAAATGAACTTATTACGGCCACAATAATACTATTATAATCAACCTTACCCAAACCAACCATACCAAAACCCGACACCGGAACCATACCCGTTTTATGGTTTCTCGTCACAACCAAACGCGTTTCATGATTTCTCGTCATAACCAAGCACGTTCCCATTTAGCCACCCCAACTACATCTCAAAAACCCAAATGGGTGGTTCATTATCACAACGACATACAGATCCACCTATGTCTTCGATTCATGAATTTCCAATTAAAGATATGTAATCTGGTATGTGCTTAATTACACATACCATTTTCCATTCTAAACAAACTTAAATGACTAAAAACATACCAAAAATACTTTGTATTTGTGTGTTTTGCTTTTGTATTGTGCAGGATACGGATATTCAAGAAAAGGAACAAAAAGAAAGCTAAAATCAACAAAGCCAAGCACGGGAAGGAAAGGGCCAAGTCAAGTCGAAGTCTAAAGTCATCCGCATGAAGATTTTACAACTTGAGGGGCTAAAACTGCCAAGCCTAAAGTTGTATTACAAAAGATTAAAAAGACAAGGGTCAAAGTTGCCAACCGAGTAGATATTGCATTTAAGTTATACAACTTCAGGGGACCAAACTGCTAACTCCCCCAAAAAAGTCTTCTTTCCCGCCCCAAAACCCAGTTACAACTGGTATGTCGCCCCATACCTTCTCCTCTGCAAAACCACTTCTCTCCCTAGCCAAAATCATTTCATCCACCCTACTACCAACCCCCCCAGTTGTATAAAAGCCATGTTGGCAATCCCTCACCTTTCCCAAGTATCTTCAATGGCTAAGATTGACTCCAAAGAAGCACAAATGAAATCAAAGGCTGGGATTTGCTTTGGATTCACCTCACACAACAAGCACACTTCGTTTTTGCTCTCCAAAGAAGCACAAGCTGCAAGTCCAAGACTTCGGCTATAAATAGAGCTTTTTGTAAGCCTTTGAGGCAACTAGTTAATCTTAGAATAACTTAGCTTAATTTTCAGTCATTTACAGCTTTTACTTTCAGCTTTGTAAAACTTTCAAGTTTTAATGCAATTTGAGTTTTAAATCAATTTACAATTTCAAGTGTTAAGATTCTTAATTGAGTTGTTTTGTGTTCAAAAGCTCTTAATACAGCTTGTTTACAAACTGTTTTAACTAAGTGAACCTAAAAAGTTAAGTAGTAAAGAGAAAATAACAAATATCACTCTCAAATATACCACAGCTTACTTATTGGATGATAAGCCAGTTATGGATGGGCTTATGGACTATCACTAGCTTGTTTTATACAAGCTAGAGCTTGTAGATTTGTTGTTTGACCCTGTTTTGAGCAAGGGTGTAGTAAGTCTCTCTTTTTCTTACTTTACTTATCTATTGCAGAACTGCTAGTTTATTTGATACAACTGTTAGTTTTAAGTTTATACTGCTAGACTAATTCATGCTTATTTAAGTGCTTATTATGGATTGAAAATTGCTTATAAGTGTTTTACTTTGTTATTTGATAATCTGTTTTTAATAAGTTTGAAATAAAAATGATTTTTGAAAAAGTTAAAGGCTGTTTTGAACAAGCAGTACTAACTCTAAGTTAGTACTGCTAGTTCATTTTTAGGACAGTACTAACTTCACACTAACAGTACTAACTCTAAGTTAGTACTGCTAGTTCATTTTTAGAACAGCATTAACTTAACACTACCAGTACTAACTCTAAGTTAGTACTGCTAGTTCATTTTCTTGGATTTCAAAGGTAGCAGTACTAACTAACACTAACAGTAACAATCTTCAAAGGGAAGCATATTTAAGCTATTTTCCTTTTTCAAAGTATTTTAAGAGTTTAATCAGTCTTATTTATGTGAACATAAATATCAATTTAGTATATTCAATTTGCTTATAACGATACTAAGTGCTATATTACGTTAGTGATCTTCTGTTTTAGCTTGTTTGCTTATTTATTACTTCTTTAAGTCTTGTTAGCCTACCAGTACTAACCTTAAGCTAACAGTACTAACTTTAGCCTAGCAGTACTAACTCCAAGTTAGTACTGGTAGTTAAAACTGTTAGTACTATTGTTAGTACTGTTGTGTTTATCTTTATTAATTTAGCTTAATTACTTTTTGTATTTGCTTATTTAGATTTAGATTAGCTTATTTGTCTGTCTTAAGCTTATTAGAGCTTATTTGTGCCTTAGTGTAAAAGTGTTTAGTATTTTTCTTTGCTTATTTTTTTTTAGCATCCAAATCATTCCTTGTGACATTCAAACACAATTCATCAATCGTCTTGCGATTCTCGATTCTTAGCCTCGTTGGGACATAACGACCCGGGAACACTCTATACTGCTTCCGGTTTACTTGGTCTCGCGGATTCTCATCCTTGTCGTATTTATATTATTATATATATTGATTTTAAGGGTAAGTTTTGGCGAGTCAGCCCACTACATCACGTTTGGGTACAACGTGGTAGCCTCATGGTGTCAAGTGTTTACGAGGTCTGGGCACGAACCAACGAACACGATTTGCTCGTCTTTATCAGGGTCTATGACGTACCAACAGCGAGCAAATGATTCGGTCTGTGGTACGTCTTGGGTACTTGGCCATGCCTATGTTATATGTCGGGTCCACAACATAAGAAGCTCCAACAAACATTTCACCATAATCATAGTGCTTATAAGTCCTTAAGTGAGCAACGTAGTATATCATTGTACGTGTTAAAATTAATGCAAATACACTTGGTTCGTTATTGTTTCCATGCATGATAACGTTGTTACCAATTTACTATACGTGTCGTATATTTTATTCATGGTACGACTAAGTCTTTGCATGCGTATGTACATACTAATCACGCATGGGTTATATGTCGTGTACTAGCCATGCAAAGTCGAGGCTTTCGGCTAGCTTGCCAAGACTGGACGTGCTTTGGCTTTGGTCGTAAGTTAGGCTACAAGGGTAAATGATATATTTAAACTAGAAGGTGACTCATAGAGGTCCAAGTTCGCTAGTCGATGAGAAGAGGTGATGGTGCCAAGAAAGCTCGAACCTTCCTCGCTTCTACCCTTTTAAAAACCCGACGCCCCTTTTACTCCTTAAACCCAACGAAACTCTAACTCGAACCGTGCATACTTACTACTTGTTTTATGAATGAAGTATGCTAGAAAGGAGTGTGCATGGCATTTCATTTATACAAGTAAACATTGCTCGGTTCCTAAGGTTTTCAATCTGCATGTGAAAGGGTACTATTTGCATATACTATTAAGGAATATGGTAATGATGATGCTTCATGATACTATTTGTCATAATTAACTCTTTCCTATTACTATTTAGGGAATCTACACTATCCTCTCCTTTATTTAAATTTGATATCAGGAGGACTTAACTTGGCATGTGAAGTTTGAAAAGGAGGAAAATAATAGTGGGGGTAGTATGTAAGTGTGTATGATGATGTCTAGTTATTATTTTTTTTTAATTTGGTCACAGGTATTTATTTGAGTGTAGATGGTTTTATAAAATGATACTTGTAAGTGGCTTCGCCAAAATGTGAAATAAATATGGTTTATACCGCTACAAGTTCTAAAATATCTTTTTAGACATAAAGCAATAATAGTGATATTCGCGTGCTATTAAGGATTTCCGTAACACAAGTAATGCATGCCTTTCATATAATAACTTTCCTTTGAGATTAACGGTAAATTTTGCAAATTTCACGGTACATAATCTTACTTAATGAAAAAGAGAAATATAAATTTTACGATGTGTCACAGTCTCCCCAGGTTAGAAGATTTTGTCTCAAAATCAAGACGATGTAGGAGATTGTGGGTTCGCGAACAAGTGGGGGTATTTTCTCTTGAACTGGTCCTCACGTTCCCACATGTATTCTGGACCTCTACGTGCATTCCAATGGACTTTAACGATAGGTATACGGCTTCGTTTGAGTTGCTTGACCTCACGGACTATAATCTTTATGGGTTCTTCAATGAAATTGAGTTTGTCGTCGAGTTGGATTTCCTCCAGGGGAATAACGAGTGTGTCATAGGACAAACATTTCTTTAAGTTGCAGACGTGGAACACATTGTGTACTCGACTATGTTTTTGAGGCAATTCCAAACGGTAAGCTACTGGACCAATCTTTTCTATGATTTGGAAGGGTCTAATATAACGAGGGTTTAGCTTTTCATGCTTCCCAAATCGGATCACACCCTTCCATGGTGCGACTTTAAGCATAACCTTATCTCCAACTTTAAACTCAAGAGGTCTATGCCTCTTGTCAGCATAACTCTTTTGTCGGTCACGTACAGCTTGCATGCGATCCCTAATCTTGAAAATCTTTTTTGTAGTCTCGTGAATGATCTCTGGTCTGGTGAGTTGGATGTCTCCAACTTCAGCCCAACAAACAGGTGAATGACACTTCCTACCGTAGAGTGCTTCGTATGGTGCAGCCTCAATGCTCGTGTGATAACTATTATTGTACGAGAATTCCACTAAGGGCAGATGTCTATCCCAACCATTCCCGAAGTCAATCACGCAAGCTCTTAGCATGTCCTCTAATGTTTGAATGGTCCTCTCACTATGACCATCGGTTTGAGGATGATAAGCAGTACTCAGGTTCAACTGCGTACCAAATGCTTTATGCAAAGATTGCCAAACTCTCGAAGTGAAATGGCTATCATGATCGGAGATTATTGACATCGGTATACCATGTCTTGCTACTATCTCCTTCATGTACAGCCTCGTCAATTTTTCTGTCGAATCCATCTCCTTCATTGGCAAAAAGTGAGCAGACTTGGTAAGACGATCAACAATGACCCAAATCGAATCGAATCCTGCTGTCATTTTGGGTAGCTTGGTTGATGGAATTCCATTTTAACCTTCTCCCACTTCCATTATGGTATATCGGGTTGGACCAATAAACCAGAGGGTTTCTGATGTTCAGCCTTAACCTTAGCACAAGTCAGGCATTTGCTGACATATGTTGCGATTTCAGCCTTTATGTTTGGCCACCAATATAACATTTTCAATCAGGTAAAAAAAGGGGGGGGGGGGGGGGGGGGGGGGGGGGGGGGGGGGGGGGGGGGGGGGGGGGGGGGAACATCTTGTCGACCCTGGTTGATAGAAATTCTTTTGACTTATGTGATTCGTGCATAACCAAAGATCTCGTGTCACCATAACATGGTAACCAACTTCTATTATCCAAACATAATGTTCCATCAGCGTGGGCTTCTAACCTCTTTAGCATGCCACCAATATCTTCTGCTTCAATGTTTCCAATCTTAACTGCTTCTTTCTGAGCCTCAAGGATTCGTGATGGAAGGTCCAAGCCAATAGTCATAACTAAGGCTCTTACTCATAACGGTTCGCTCCTTTCCTTTCGACTCAAGCATCTGCTATGACATTTGCTTTCCCCGGGTGATAACGAATCTCGCAATCGTAATCACTTAGGAGTTCGATCCATCGGCGCTGCCTCATATTGAGTTCTTTTTTATTTAGGATGTGTTGTAGGCTCTTATGATCGGTGAACACTACACATTTTGTGCCATACAAATAGTATCTCCAGATCTTTAGGGTGAACACTACTGCTCCTAATTCTAGATCATGAGTGGTGTAGTTCTTCTCGTTAACCTTCAGTTGTCTAGAAGCATATGCAATAACCTTCATTCTTTGCATTAGTACAGCACCAACCCCTTTATGAATGCATCATAGTATACCACAAAATCATCACTGCCTTCCGGTAGTGCTAGAATAGGTGCAACAGATAGCTTCTGTTTCAATAGTTGAAAAGTTGTTTCCTGTTCTTCACCCCAGTTAAACTTCTGGTTCTTTTGCGTTAGCTCAGTCATGGACTTAGCTATTTTAGAGAATCCTTTGATGAATCTCCTATAGTAACCGGCAAGACCTAAGAACTAGCGAATCTCTGAAGGAGTGGTTGGAGATGCCTAATTCTTAACAGCCTCGATCTTAGTTGGGTCTACGTGAATACCACTGCTGTTAATCACGTGTCCAAGGAATCTTACCGTATTGATCCAAAATTCACACTTGGAAAATTGGCAATACAGTTTCTTTCCTTTTCAGCACTCCAGGATACTTTTCAGGTGTTCCTCGTGTTCTTTCTCATTGCGAGAGTATATGAGAATATCGTCGATGAACACAATTACAAACTTGTCCAAGTATGGTTTGCACGCACGGTTCATGAGGTCCATGAATACCGCAGGTGCGTTGGTCAACCCAAAAGGCATAACTTAGAACTCATAGTGTCCGTATCGGGTTCTGAAAGCGGTCTTGGGAATATCTTCTTCTCTAACCCTTAATTGATGATAACCTGACGTTAAGTCAATTTTCGAGTAGATGTTGGATCCTTACAACTGATCGAATAAGTCATCGATTCTTGGTAAGGGGTAACGATTTTTCACTGTGAGTTTATTCAATTCACGATAATCGATACACATTCAGAAAGATCCATCTTTCTTTTTGACAAATAAGATTGGTGCTCCCCACGGAGAGGAACTTGGTCTTATAAAACCTTTGTCAGAAAGTTCTTTTAGCTGTTCGGCTAGTTCTTTCATCTCTGCAGGTGTAAGACGATAAGGTGCGCGGGCAACAGGTGCAGTTCCGGGTATTAATTCGATGTGAAATTCTACTTGGCGTGTCGGCGGTAATCCTGGCAAATCTTCAGGGAATACTTCCGGAAAGTCTCTGACGACAGGCACGTCTTCTATTCGTTTTTCGGATGCCTCAGTTTCCTCTTTCTTTATCATTTGAACTAAGAACACTTGACATCCTTTGTCGATGTACCCTTGCGTCCTGATGCTCGATATGACTTCTAGTATGGACTCATTTTTAACTCCGCTTCTCTCGCCTTGTACGATCAGCATATCATTTCCATACGGAACACGAAGGACTATCTACATAACACACAACCTATCGCGCGATATCGTCCATCTCCAATCCCATCTGAGCGATGACGTCAAACTTCCTAAGCTCTCTAACAGATGCTAGTTTATTTTGAACAGGTGATTTTGCAAGTTAAGAGTACACCCTCTTAAAATAGTATTTGTGGTTAGCGACTTCCCATCGGCTAGTTCTACATTGTAATCAGTATCTAGGGCAGTAGGAGGGATGTTTATATATTCACTGAAAGTAGATGATACAAAACTCCTATCCGCACCAGTATCAAATAGTACCGAAGCATAAACAATTAGTATCTAGGGTTGTAGGATGGATGTCTATATATTTACTGAAAGCATATGACACAAAGCTTCTATCCGCACCAGTGTGCTCTGCGTCCTCTTTGAGTGCTGGTTGATGCTTGGTTATTTCCTTTAGGGTTTCCTTGATTCTGTCTATGATTATTTTGAGGATTTTGTTGGTTGACTCGGATTTGATTTCCACCGCCTTGATTCCCATTGTTCGGACACTTGTTCTTGTAATGTCCTTTTTTCGCGACATCCGAAACAAGTAACATCACTTCCCTGTCCTCCTTGGCTTCCAGGTCCTCTTTGGCTCACTAGACGAGGTGGAGCTCGGCGGTCTTTGGCCTTATGTCCTGCCCTTCCACAGTTGTGACAACCAGGAGGGCATGCGTTAGTGTGGTGTCGTCCACACTTTCCGTAGTAAGGTAACTTGCGAGCGTAAGAACCTTGCCCAGCTGTAAACACCCTTGTTGTTTCTGGACGTTTGTTCGGATTGAGATTACTAGTGTTGTTGGTGTTGTTGGGGTTGTAGTGGTTTCCGTTCCATTTTTGCTTGTCACCCGAGTTTTCTCCTAACTCTTGGACCACTTGGTACATCAAACCTTGAGCCATTTCAATTGCTTCATGCAAATCTACTGGCTTAGACGAGGTTACGTTACCCTTGATGCTCAAAGGTAGACCTTTGATGTAACGTTCCAACAACCGGTCGGCATTGGGTACCATTTCAGGGCATAAGAGGATGAGTTCTTGGAAACGTTGATTATAAGCAGTAAGGTTTGTACCCTTCACTTTTAAGTTCCACAACTCATTTTCTATTTGCTTGATTTCATTTCTAGGGAAGTACTTCCGAATGAACATAGCCTTGAAATCACTCCAAGGTGTTGCATGAGCGGTATCGAGAGTAACAGAATGAACGTACACGTTCCACCAAGTTAAAGCACTATCTAGCAGTGTGCTAGAAGCAAATTTGACTCTGTCACCTTTTGTAACGTTGCTTATCCCAAATTAAGATTCTAGTTTCTTAAACCATCGGGTTAAGCCTACAACACCATCAGTACCATGGAAGTTTTCATGCATGACTGCACAGAATTCCTTGTAGTTGCATGCCTTATTTTGGGAAGAGTTAGATCCTAGGTTGTTCTCTTCTTGAGTGCTTGCAGCATGAGTCACAGCGGCAGCTGCGAGTGCTTCAGTTGCTCTTGTGGCAATAAGCTGGTTGAGCATCTGAGTGTAAATACCACGGTTGATGTCCACATTGTTTCGGTTGGTCAAACAGTTGACTGGAGGGTTCCGGCGGACAGTTAGGCGTCGTCTGGGTGCCATTTTTCTATAAGAGGGACAATGGAAGGATAGTTATGACATGTACGAAAATTATATGCGTAAAGATAGTCACGGTACTACAAATGGCATGTCCTTTGAAATCAATACTATTATTATTCGCAAACAAGATACGCATTCCGAAGAGTAAGGGGATACAAGAGTTCACTAGCCGTGACAAACCCATAGCTTAGTGGTTATACAAAGACAGAAATAAAACTAGTTGTTACGGTAGATTTGCTGGACCACTTCCTCGAGTGCCTCCTTCCTCTTCTGTCGTGCTTCCTCCGGAGCATTACTAGCACGATCCTCCGCATCCTCATACATTTACCTAAGTTGAGTAATTAATTCGTCCACCGATAGTGTCTCCAACGAACTTTCCTCAACTCGGGGCTTCATATCCCACAGTGTCATGAAGTCTTCTAACTCCTCTAAACAGGAATTTGGGTAACGGTCCATGTCCTCGAGAATGGTATGCAACTGTCCTCTAAGGCGTGTTGTGCATACGGTCAAGGCTGTCTCAGGTACAGGCACCGAATTCTGACCAGTCTCTGTCCCGTAGGCAGTTAGAGCTTCTTCTCTCTGGGTGGGGTCCGTTTCAGCAATCATCCGCTGGTAAGCAGCCATCGAGAATGGGGATGAAGGTGAGGGTGGTGGAGTAACAAGATCAAGTTGATAATCATCAAGGTAAATAGCAGAAATTCTGGCATGTTCAGCAAGATTTGGCTCAATGGGTAAAACATACATACGAGCGGTACGTCTGATAGTTAGGGGAAATGGTAATACGGATGGCAAAATAAGTAATTCGAGAATAGGACGTCTCCCATGATACACCTAGGGGAGTAGGTCGGGGAGTCTGGGAGGTATCAGGGTGGTGTTATCGGTGTGTCTCAATTCATCTGAGTTCGACATGTCGCTGAGACAAGAAAATATGAAATAAGGATATAGGCATTTTTTCAAAATACGCATAGTTAAGTTTGTTTAATACACATGTAACCCATATTACGTATATGTATCTCATATATGTCTACATGTATCCCATTTTAATATACATGTACTCCTTTGATTGTTGCTTCCTATGTACCCCATATTGAGTCACTAGCAATGACAGACAATAGAAGCATAATAATCATGTTAAGCAGATAAGTAGTTATAGTCTAGTGCTACCTAATGCGACCTAGTTCTCTATAACTCAGAGCTTTGATACCAATCTGTCACACCCCCAAAATATCAAAGTATAATGGCAGCCGAGGGCGTGTGACTTCATGATTATCATACTTCTAAGCAATACAGAACGACCTCTATATGAGACGTTT